>SKCR01026707.1:0-225271 GCA_019454045.1 Zanthoxylum bungeanum
AAGGTCAAATCTTGAAGATGATTCCAAGGCGGGTTCTCATCATTTGTGCATCTTGAATCTATTTTTTTTTTTAATTCTTGTAGCTTTAGTCTTTAGATCACATTCTCTTCTTTGTTGTGTGAATTGTTTATATTCTGTTCATAAATATATTTTAATATTCTTCAACTGTATCTTTGATCATTTCCTTTTTTAACATTTAATAATCATCAGAGATATTATGGCTCCCAAATTATAATAATTTTTGTTTTAATCAATTTTCATGAAACTAGAGGAACTAGGAGAATTATCTTATAATAAAATAAACATCCTCATATACATATAATACTAATTTTAATGTAGTGTTGATGGCTTCTTCTTCTTCTTCTTTCTTTTTCTTTTTTTCTTTTTTCTTTTTTTTATTTTATTTTTATAATGTATTGAAATCTGTATTAAAAAATATGGATTTTAATTTTTAAGAAAAACATATATTTCAATATATTAAAAGATAAATAATATTATATTAAAATCTATTTTCAATTGATGTGGCTTGACAGTATATGGCTCAAGATCTGACATTGAGGTCCTGAGTTCGAATCCAAAAAATATGTTTCTTGTAAGAGCCTGAATAGTCAGAGGTTTTACCTATCTATTAAATTCGGAATGGATGATTTAACTGCGGAATTTCCCACCATTAAAAAAAAAAATATTAAAATCTGTATTTTAATATGAAATTAACTTATCAAGGGAATGATTCCCAGGGAATTGACCTCAATATCCTTGTATATGATACTGGATTTTTTTTTTTTTTTTTTAAAAAAAATAAAATTTATAAATTATATATATTAGAAAATTTAAATAATTAAAAACACCCATAAATACATTATTTATTAATTTTTTGAGTTGTATTTTTTAATATAAATGTAGACCCAAGCCCAAATTAGTTAAAAAAATTTCAATACACTTTTGCATCAATCTTATTTATAAAACATATCTAAAATAATTATATTTAATTTATATGTATATAGATAATTGACTATTTTTGATTTTAAATCCACTCATTTATGTGTTTTTACATTGCAAAAAAATATGGATTTCATTATATTTAAATAAAAATAAAAATAATTATATTTATACTTAGGTTTGGTTATTGATCTTCTAATTTATTGATATATTTATAGCGATTCTTTTACTAAACCACATCGTATATACTTGTTATGTGTAAAATATTCCCATATTAATATAAATATAATTATTTTGTGTATTTATTTTTTATTTATAGTTGTTTAAAGCACAAATATTGCATTTTAACACTAGGTTTTTAATAATTTAATTAAAAAACGATTAAATCTACGATAAATTAGCGGAAATTTAGTATATAATATACGACATAAACTTAAAATACATAATTTTAAAATTAAATTTTTACTTAAATTTTTAGGGTAAATTGGTATTTTTAGAAATTAAGGATAAAAATATAATTCTAAAAATTTTGGATTAATTTATAAGTTTAGAAATTAGGGGCTATTTCATCATTTTCAAAAAATATATGGATCATCTTATAATTTCAAAAAATATGTAGCCTATCGGTGGGAGAAAATCTTCTATGTAACAGTGGTACCACGTCATCAATGCAACAAGCCAATCATCCACTGCCACGTGTGCTAAAAAAAAGTAAAAAACAACTAAAAAATAGGTAAAAAAAACTCTACATGTCAGTGGATGATTGGCTTGTGGTACCATATCACTCATACCACTGTTGCACTAAAGAATCTCTCGGTGGAGGTGTTTGTTAAGCCACGTGGCTCATATTGAATAAAGCGGGAAGATAACAAGGAGGTGCTAAAGAAGTGGCTTATGTTTCAAAAAGATTATTTTAAGCAAGTTGCTGATTGATATACAATCAAACAACATATGGTATCACGGTGCGGTTTCTTTTCGTGGTTTTTTTTTTTTTTTTTGGGGGTAATAATGGGATTTTATGAAGCTTTTGTTTTCTAGAGTGTAAACTAATAGTCATTTTGGCTGTGTGGTTCTGCTTTCAGGTTGCCTTAGCAAGATCACAGGATCATAAGATCACAACAAAAAATCCTTTCTTGGTTCTGCTGGTGAACCTATATGTTTTATTATTATTTTATTATATTGATGGGTTTTGTTGGTGGTGTTGGTTTTGAAAAGTGCATGCAAGTGTTTGAGGCGTTGGGGTTTTGTTATTATTTTTTGTTTTAGTGGTGCTGGTGTTTGTGGGGGCTTTTGATGTTTTGCATGATGTAAATGTGTGTCTCATGTAAAACTTGTGTTTGTGGCCACCAGGATTCTGTGTTTCTGTTTGTGAAGCGGAGGATTTTTGTTTGTTGCGAAGTTATGGTGTTTTTGCTTGTGTTATTGAAATGAGTTCTTGAGAGAAAGTGGTAATGGTGGAAGTGAGGAAGTGCGGTAGAAGTCGGAGAATTTCTCCAATTCTTGGATGTGTGCGCTCTGGAGCTGGATAATAATGGAAGGTTCTTCTGATTCTGCGGGGCAGGAATCCAATAGTTCTAGGGAATTGAATATTTCTGGTGTCTCAGACAGGAACACTAGACTTCAACATGGTGAAAGATTCAGGGTTTTAGGTGATAATTCACAAGATTTTGAGTTTAGAAAGGAGAGTGCCAGAGTTGAGCTGGCTCACAGTGATCACCTTAGAAACCAGGGTGGTTTATCTGGGGTTTGTGAGGATGAGGCAGCAGTTGACCCTTTTGGTCTTGCTATAGAATCGGGTGATGTTAGCTTGAGGCAGTGGTTGGATAGGCCAGAACGTTCTGTTGATGTCTTTCAATGCTTTCACATATTTAGGCAAATAGTGGAGATTGTAAATGTAGCACATTCACAAGGAATCGTTGTTCATAATGTCCGGCCATCATGCTTTGTCATGTCCTCATTTAACCATGTCTCCTTCATTGAATCTGCCTCTGGTTCGGATTCTGGGTCTGATTCTCCTGAAGAAGAATTAAATAGCCAAAACATGGTGATTAAGGATTTATCTTCTCCATTGGCCCTCGACATGCTTCAGCAAAGAACTAGGTTGAGAAGGGAAGATCTTCAACTGGTGACAACTCCAACAAATGTTCTATCAGAAGCAAGTTGTGTGCAATCAAGCTCAGTTTATGGAACACATGCCATGATGGTAGAAGGGATGCAAGAAAATAAAATTTTGGATAATAGAATGAATGATGAACAAGTTGAAGAAAAGAAGCAGCCATTTCCAATGAAACAGATATTGCTAATGGAGACAAACTGGTATACCAGTCCTGAAGAAATAGCTGGTGATCCTGTCTCCTGTGCTTCAGACATTTATCGATTGGGGGTTCTACTTTTTGAGGTTTGCAATTTTATGCAACAATTCTTTTATTCATCATATTTGAGTTGGGGTTTGCAATGTCATGTTGTTGAAGTATCTTGTTCTTCTTTCTATTATCGAATCCTTTAAAAAAAATTAACTGTATGCTCGGTTGTCTTTGTACACTAATACTGTTATTCTATTGTCCGATAGTTATTCTGCCCGCTTAGGTCAAGAGAAGAGAAGACCAGAACTATGTCTAGTTTGAGACATCGAGTTCTTCCTCCTCAATTGCTGCTGAAGTTTCCAAAGGAGGCTCCTTTTTGCTTATGGTTACTGCACCCTGATCCCAGTGCTCGTCCAAAGATGGGGTGATCCTCCTTACAACACATCTATATCATTTCTAGTTTTTATCTTGATACTATCCGATGACTGACATGTCTATCTCTTAAAATTCATTACATTTCTTCATAGCTCGATCTATCATTTAAAGAGTTTTATTTGAACTATTATTTCAAATTCAATATATATTCCCATGGATAATTTATACTTTTGCTTGGAGATAAAATCCTTCAACCATTGTGCTTTGAGGTGATTGTTTGTCCTGTTGTTAACAATGCAGTTTAAGAGTTCTTAATTTTGCAAACTTATATAAGGAATATGCAATGGTCATGCTAACTCCATTGAAGAATTCACATTAACATGTTTTAATGGTAATGTCATTCTTCCTTATGTTATCAGTTTAAGAGTTCTTAATTTTACAAACTTGTTAAAAAAAAAAAATGCAAAGGTCTTACTAACTCCGCTGAAGAATTCACATTAATCTGTTTTAATCATAATTTCATTCATCGGTTGCCTAGGAATCTGTTTTCTTCTTTAACCATACTAGCAAACTTAGTTAGCCAGTTTCAATAATGATTTTTAGGGACTGCAGTCATTGTATTTAGATTATTTTAGTAGGATAAAAAACATACTTACTATGTCGAATTGAATTTAGAATTTCTGTGAAATCAGACAGGCCTTTGCTGTCTTATTACGTCTTCTAGAACTCATCTTGAATACAAATTTAACCAAGCTTCTAGCAATTAGGAAAATATTAACTTGGTTTATTTGTATGTGATTGATTAATTATGTTTCCCGTGCTGTATTATTTTCTCCTTGAAGTAGTATAAAATTACAGAATCTTTGTCCACATTATCCTCATGCATGATGATATCACTTTAGAATGCCCTTCTACTCTAATATGTTCTACGTTAGATCCGGATGTCAATTTATTGTCATGGGAATCTTACATTTTTATGCCATGCATATCAGTGAATTGTTACAGAGTGAGTTTCTTAATGAACCAAGAGACAACATGGAAGAGCGTGAAGCAGCATTAGAGCTCAGGGAGCGAATAGATGAGCAGGAGTTGTTGTTGGAGTTCCTGTTGCTGGTACAACAAAGAAAACAGGAAGCCGCTGATAAGTTGCAGGACACTGTTTCTTTTCTATGTTCTGATATTGAAGATGTTTCGAAGCAACAAGCAATTCTTATGAACAAGGGAGGCTCATTTCCAGGCTTGGCAAAGGATGATCACTCAGGGTTAAACCTCCCTTCATTAAATATTGTTGATAATGATGATTCTTCTACCTTGGGTTCTAGGAAACGATCTGGACAGGGACTTCAGATCCACGACTTAGAGGAATGTGATGATAATCTTGATGATAATCAGAAACTACATTACCTCTCTGAAAATGAAGACAGCATCCTTTTTAAAAGCTCTCGTTTAATGAAGAACTTTAAAAAGTTGGAGTTAGCATATTTTTTGACAAGACGTAGACCAATCAAGCCATCAGGGAAACCATTGGTTAGACATTCACAATTAAGTAGTGATGGTAGAGAGTCTATTGTTGTAACTGATAGAAGTTACATCAACAATTTAGGATCTCAAGACCGGAATAGTGAAGATAGAAGAATTGGATGGATAAATCCATTTCTTGAGGGTTTGTGCAAATATCTGTCTTTCAGTAAGTTCAAGGTCAAAGCAGACTGGAACCAAGGAGATTTATTAAACTCTTCCAACCTAGTGTGCTCTCTCAGTTTTGATCGTGATGGAGAGTTTTTTGCTACAGCTGGCATAAATAAGAAGATTAAAGTATTTGAATGTGATGCGATCATGAATGAAAATCGCGATATCCACTATCCTGTGGTTGAAATGGCTAGTAGGTCAAAGCTAAGTAGTACATGTTGGAACACTTATATCAAAAGCCAGATCGCTTCAAGTAACTTTGAAGGCGTGGTGCAGGTAGGTCAAGTCTTACATTTCATTCACCTTTCAGGTTTCAGCATTGTAGCAACTTTATTTTAAATAAGTTGCTCTATATTTTCAGGTATGGGATGTTTCAAGAAGTCAAGTGCTAACAGAAATGAGTGAGCATGAGAGCCGTGTATGGTCCATCGACTTTTCGTCAGCAGATCCAACATTGTTGGCTAGCGGGAGCAATGATGGTTCCGTTAAGCTATGGAGCATCAATCAGGCAATTCTATTTTTGCACTTGGTGGATGTCAGCTTTGAAACTAAACGTACTACAGTCATCTAATTTCTTACCACATATTTAATTCTGGTTGTGTAATAATTTGTTCCCCTCTTACGTGGATTGGGACTGCAGGGAGTAAGTATTGGTACCATCAAAACAAAGGCCAATGTTTGCTGCGTTCAGTTTCCCTTGTATTCTGGTCGTGCACTTGCATTTGGTTCAGCAGATCATAGAATTTATTACTATGATCTCCGTAATTCAAAAGTTCCTCTGTGCACACTGATTGGACACAACAAAACTGTGAGTTATGTCAAGTTTGTAGACACAGAAACTATTGTTTCTGCGTCCACAGATAACACCCTAAAGCTTTGGGATTTGTCCATGTGCACATCTCGGGTGATTGATACTCCCCTTCATTCATTCACAGGTCATTTGAATGTAAAGGTAGATTTGCTCTGTTTGTGCTGATTTATTTAATTTATGAAGTTTATTTAGCGCATATTTGTATTTGTCTTTACATTGTATGGCGGTGTTTGTTTTAAATTGGGTGGCGATGGTGGTTACCACGAATTATTGATGGGTTTTACCTCATTCTTTAATTCTTAAAGGGTCATTTAGTTACTAAAAATTGCTTCAAAATAGGCTTATAAAAGGAAGAAGGATTTTTGTACCTTGTAATTTGATCTATTCCTTGTGCTTAGGCACCTCAGCAGTTTTTCACATATCCCGTTTATGGATGACTTCCTTCTATTTCTTCATAATTACATAATGAACTGTCTTTATGATAAATTTGTTCTGTGTCCGACTTTTGTGATTAATCCATGAAACATCTATCCTAACATAATGTCTACTTTTTGATGATATGCATGTTCTTCATGTTGCAGAATTTTGTGGGTTTGTCAGTACATGATGGTTACATAGCTACAGGCTCAGAAACTAATGAGGTATGTCTGTTTCATCTTGGTTGGTCCATATGCCTATATACACGTATCCTCTGGGGCAGCAGTAGTTGTTGCTATTGATATTTTGCTGATTTGAGATTGTTAGGCTTAGAAACTTGCTTTGCGAAATCCATCAGATATTCAGTAAAAGTCACAAATTGTTATGGAGTTAAGAGTAATCAAAACACCACATGCCAGTTTTTGCATTTCCTGATTTCATTTTAATTTAATATTGATGTTAATATTCTCGTCG
Organism: Zanthoxylum bungeanum; assembly: GCA_019454045.1. Lineage (NCBI taxonomy): Eukaryota > Viridiplantae > Streptophyta > Magnoliopsida > Sapindales > Rutaceae > Zanthoxylum > Zanthoxylum bungeanum. The sequence continues at coordinate 7,009 of SKCR01026707.1, forward strand.
GAACAGGTTTTTGTGTACCACAAAGCTTTCCCCATGCCAGTTTTATCGTTCAACTTCAACAACACAGACCCGTTGTCTGGCCATGAAATGGATGAAGCTGCTGCACAGTTTATCTCATCTGTCTGTTGGCGTGGCCAGTCATCCAATACACTAGTTGCTGCAAATTCCACGGGGAGTATTAAGATTTTGGAGATGGTTTAATTGGACCTTCGTTTTCCGGTCATGAAAACGAACGAGGCCAAAGAATCTCAGACCCAAGAAAGATTGTATAGCTAATACAGGTTAAGAAAGGTATAGAGCCAGAACACTTTGGCTTAACTTTTCCCTCATCTTCCCTACCGCCTGACACAAATGTTGTGGCACCAAATCCCTGAAACTCACACCCCCTTTCAATCCCAAAGCTCCTCCAACCCCTCCCTCTCCACACAAATAATTCCCCACCACCACGCCCTTGCTCCATTTTTTCATCTCTCTGTTCCCTCCTGTGTTTTTTCGTTTTTCCTTCTCCCCTCCCCTTTTCCTATGCCCCGTTTTTCTCTTTTCTATACCCCTTTGTTTTTCTTCTTTCTGTTGATGGCGGTGGTTCACCAAATTTTTCCTCCGGTGATCCATTCGGCATCCCTTTTTCCCCTTTCTTTGTGTGAGTTTACTGGTGTTTTTGGTGTGGCTTTTTGATTCCCAGATTTGCTGGATCTGTGGATCCATTGTTCGTAGTGGTTTATGTCCAACTTTTATGTTGGTTTTTTTTCTTGTTTTTGCAGGTTAATAATATTTTCATCAACATATAGACGATTTGATGGGGACTAATTGTGTATATGAGGTGGTGAAGATTGGAGTTTTTTTAAAGCTTCGAGGGACCTTTACATTGTCTCATAGATCTATTAGTTGTTCTGTATTAGATAAGTTGTATGTTGTTGTAAAAGTTTATGTACAAAGTATATATTATGTTGTTTCACTTTTAGTTAGGAATATGTAATCACCGATTTTGCACTGAGACTGGGGTGAAAAGACCAGGCCGGACCTGTAATTCTTCATGTTCCTAAGTAGTGTTAAGTGTGAATATGTATTTTTATTAGTTACGGAAAACAGATAATGTATTTGTCTTATGTTATTAGATTTTATCCCAATTAGCTTGAATCTCAGGATATCCTACGTTTATTTTTGAGCTATTATATGATCATGTAATTATATTCTTATTATGTTTTATGAATGGACTTCATTTCATCTTTAAAAAAAAAATATAGTCGAGAATAAAATAATTTTTGGTATTAGTTAATAGCGGATGTAGACATTGAAAAAGAGTGAAAATGATAGTGGTTACTATAATTTACAGAAGAAAGATAAATCACTTATGTTTTATAATTATGCAAGGAGCATGTTTCATAAATCACTTATGTTGTATAATTATGCAAGGAGCGTGTTCCATAGTCATTTTTTTTTTTTTTTATATTTACAAAAGCAAATGATACTGTCACCGAGATGGAGACGTAAAATCAGTCTTGTGGTATGATGAATGGATACTGAGAAAAAGGGTTAGTAATGTTAGGTGATGTGTCCTCGTGATTTCGTGACAAATGATTTAGAATTTAGTTGTCAGGTTTTGAGTTCGAATTCAGAGAGTGCATTACTTGTAAGAGTTTGCGATAATCGGGAATTTTACCTGCTATATTTAAATCCGGATCAGATGATTTAATTGTGTCGTTTCCAAAAAAAAATGTTTGGTTAGGTTTCCAGAATAAAAAGGATATGATGGCAGGTGTGGCTATGAGCTTCTGGTGATATGTTCAGTGAATGGAAAATATGGACAAATCAGTGGGCAGCTGCAACTATTTTGAGAAAGTAATGTGAATTGTAAATGTAATAAAAAAAAATTGATATATGCAGGGACGTAGTTAAAAATTAAGTCTACTTTGGATACATTTACACAATAATATAAAATTAAAGATTTAGATATAATTTTGTCTTTGAAATATTATGAATCTTAATTTATCATGTGGTGTAATTTTTACTTGTTAATAAAATCTTTTAATAATAGCAAAAATACTCATATCCAACACAGAATTCATACATGATAAAATTAGGGATTTTCAAACTAAATAACAAATCAAATGGCTTATTTAGAAGTTTAAGTTAGCAAAATTTACTATTTTAGGGATGGATGATGAAAGACAATACAAGTTTGATTTACGATTCAAGAAAATTTCCACAAATTAGTAGAGTTGTATTATTTTAGTTTATATCTTGTATAAGGATGGCAAAAAAGCCTGTGCGGACCGGTCCGGTTTGGGCTCGGGCTTGGACCCGAGCCGGCCTATCACATTGCCCGGGCATAAAAAAATATTATATATATATATATATATATTTACATTTATATAATAAATTATATATATATATATATATATATATAATAAATTAAAATAAATTTAATTTTTTTATTAATAAAAAATCGGGACGGATAAAGTCCGACCGGAGTCGGGCCAAGCTTGTAGACATTGTATTTTTGCATGAACCCGATGATGAGTCGTATGAAGGCACTACCTGAAAAATTACGAAAGTTGCGAAAAACGAATGCCGAAAGTAAATAAGACTTTCGAAATTACCTTATCAGATTCGAACTCACTAGCCAGCCTTCGCTTCAAACCTTAGCCTCGGACAGGCATCGGCCCATGCAATCGGCCCATGCAGCCTATGCAATCGGCCATGCAGTCCATGCAATCGACCCATGTAATCCATGCAGCCCAAAACCTCCATGGACCTCAAATCCTCTCATCAAATCACTTGCCAAACTTAACAAAGATTTGAAATCCTCTTCTTACCAAATATGCAAGATCCTAGACCCATAATATAAGTGATTTGAGTTTCCCTTATAAACCCCTTAAGCATCTTATATGGAGAAGGAGATCTTGACACAAAAGGAAGGGGATAGGCTGCCATAGAGAGAGTGGCGGCAACTTGAAGAATAAGAAAACCCTAGGAGGCATCAACTATAAAGAAAAGAGAGAATCACCGAAAGATGGGGGGGGGGGACAAAAAATGAAAAAAAGAAAGGGAAGGGAGCCGAAAAAAGGAAAAAAAGGAGAGGAAAAAAGAAGGCAACCATCACCCCCACCATTCTCATCGTCAACTAGCGACAAAAGCAAAGAAGGCAGACCTGAACGTGAAAGTCATGAACTAGTGAGCAGAGACAGAACATGAACCAGACGTGGGAAGAAGGCAGACTGAGATGTGCAGACCTGGACGTGAAACCAGCGACATTAGCGTGAGATGAACCAGAACAGCGGACTAGCAGTGTGAAGCAGAAGGCAGAGACGGACGTGAAACCAACGACATCAGCGAGAGAGGAACCATAAGTGAGGCAGGAATGCGAAGAAGAACCAGAAACAGCAAACCAGCAATAACTAAAAAACAGAAACTAAAAAACCTTAGACATGAAAAAGAGCAAAAACCAAGTGAGGAAGAGAACCGAACCAAACCTTGAAACCAAGCTTCGATCCTTCCGGCGACGGCCTAACGCATTTCCGAGAAATCAACTTAAAAGGTAAGACTTGAAGGCACCCTTACCATATTTATTTTTATAGCTCCGGACACTGCATGCCTGGCTGGATATGAAATACGTCCAACCAGGTATGCGAAACCCTACATCAAAAACGGCCAAATCTCTGGTCATATTTCTTCTTCTGCATTTATTTATTTATTTATTTATTTATTTATTCACTTTTATCGTTATTTTATATTTCGCCTTTATTTTGTTTATATTTTTTCTTGTTGATGATCATACATATATGCATTGTTATATTATTTCGCGTCTATTTTTTATGTTCGTTTACATTGCATTGATGATATGTGTGTTATTATCCCTTGCGGTATATCGGATGGAAACCCAGACGTAAATTCTATAGGCGAAAACGAATGGACGGTAATGCGGTATGTACTTGGGATACAACTGCACGTGCCACTTGGGAAATACTCGTATATGCATTTTTACCTATTTAGTTATTCATTTTGCATTATGCGTGTGTGATTAATTATTTGCATTGCATTATACTTTTCCTCTTCTTTATATTTTACATCATTTATATTAATTTATTTCATTAATCAATCGCCTTATATTATGAATAAGTGATTTAATTACATATATGTGTGGAGCTATATTATTTCTATTAATATTTATAGGTGTGCAAATTTTTGTTTATTTGAATTACCTTACATGAACTGCATAAGACTTGACTATACCATTGTATGAATCCGTATATTATACTGACATAAGTAAGGGACCATTGCGAACCCAACGGTTTGAGGTCTTCCATTGCGAAGGGTGAGTGTGGCCTTAAATCTTTCCCAGTTCACACTGGGTGGCGACTCCTTCATTCTCCAGTTTAGTTCCCCGCGGGCTAATCCGTACTCTTTACGGGCTGCGAGCCCAACAGTGTCATGGTCGCCGAATATCATAGACATAACGGTAAATCCCGCTTCGCTCCTATAGATGGCGACTCCACTTAGGATAGAGAATTGGCCCCGAAATAATGCCTTGTAGTGTCTGTGGCTTTGGCTTTGGTTAACCAAGTCTCATATATTTTGCATACCCTTCTTACCCCCGATGGCGTCATGTGTCGTGAAACCGCTTTTACTCATGGCAGTGGATCGTTATATGATGATAACCATCACTCACTGGCACGTACCCTAGGGTATAAAAAAAGCTTGCTCACTTGGTCGCTCGAACCCTTGAGTGGGGAGACCTAGTTGTCGCCGATGAGAGCCTTGTCCATACTCTTGTAAGCCCATATACGAACCATAGTTATGTATCCTATAGAAGCTACCCCCCATGCTTGTGTTTGGGCCCATTATTATTTGGATCCATTTGGGCTTCTCTTCATAGGATACGAACTTGTTGGGCCACTTAAATTGGGACGAGTTTGTATTCTATGGTGATTGGGCCAAAAGTTTTCAAAGTGACGATGGGCCACATTGTGTTTGGGCTCCTTATTATTTGAAGTTATTTAGCCACCTTATTACAAAAGTGTAAACCTGTTGGGCCTTTTTCAACTGGGACAAGTTTACACCTCGTGATAATCTGATTGAACACTAAAAAATGATAACGAGCTAACTTGTATGAAAACCTTGATGGACTTAGAAGGTCCAAACATGATTCGAATATGCCAGATGCATGATTTCGATATCCGCACTGGCTTTTATCCAGGAAGGGTACGCCTTGTTATGGAATATTTATATACTTTTGGATATCTCCAAGTTCGTCTCTGCCACAACCCTGATTACCGAGGGCCCAATTCATCATTTTTAGATAATGGCGCGATCCCTATAATAGGCTTAGTCAATCTTATAAATGGGCGGTTTTTGTCTTTTACGGATGAAAAGAGACTGGGGTAGCCAAGATTCACCCCTATAGCGTAGGGGAGAATGATTTTGTGTACCCCACGTTGGTGGTTAAAATAAGTCATACTTAGGGCAGAAAGGGACTTGCCATGGGTGTGGGAGGAATAAGGTCGGAAGGGTATATGATGTTTTGATAACCACATGCATCTCATGCATCCTATACATACACGTATCATGCTAACCCCTTGCCTTAAAAGCCATCATAGATATCCGTTGGGTTAGAGAAGAAGAAAGACTTGTCAAGAAGAGGTTAGCAAGCATAGAGGCTTCAGGCAATGAAGATTCCTGCATGAATCAATTGGAGTCCAACATCACCAAAATTACCGAGCAACTACAAGCTTTGACCAATACTGTGGTCAGTCTGACAACACTCTGTACAGTGGGAACATAAAATAATGAGGATGAAAGGCGCTAGGAGCCCCCGAATAGGGTGAGCGAAGAAATCCTTATTTTTTGATGATGACATGGCTGAGTATGTCGCGGGAAGGATATCTGGGCCTCAAGCAGAGTTATAGAAACTCAGAGAACAAGTAGAGTCAGTTACCCGCAAGATGAAGGGAAAACATGAAGATCTATTAGACTATGATGCGATGACTTTCGAAGAACAGCTGCCCCCTCAGTTTAAGATGTCCGACATAGCCAAGTTCAATGGAAACGAAGATCTAAGGGTTTATTTCCGACAATATGTTTCAGTGATTAATTTAGTGGGTTTGTCGAAGCACCAGATACAGAAGATGTTTGGGATGTCCTTGGAAGGGCCCCCCGTAGTATGGTATCATGCCCTGGAGAGAAAGGTCAAGGATGAATGAAGGGCATTAGCAGAGGCCTTCTTGAACCAATATGTCACGGACATGGAGATAGACTTGTCACTCTGTGACCTAAAAAACACCAGTAGGAGCTAGAAAAGAGCTTCAAAGATTATGTGGATCGTTGGAGAAGCCAGTTCTTGAAGATGCAGACACGACCCTCGGAGAATGACTAGATTAAAATGATCATTAATGGCACCAAGCCCTCCATACAAGCTGAGGGGGATGACCTCCATGATTAGTGGCTTTTTGACATCTAATAGAAATTGTCATGGATATCGAAGAAGAGGAAGCCGAGAACAGAAAGTTTTACGGCCAGAATAAAAAGACCATTGGGGGGCATTCAGGGACCAAGCTCACTCCCACTGAGGTCATCGCCATAAGAAATAGGCGATTCTCCAATTTTGGTATACCTTTGTCAAAGGTGTTTGAAAAACTGAAGAGGCAAGGAATCCTAAAACCTTTAGAACCAAACCATTCCAAACCCTGTGCCACGCCACCTTGAGCTAAACCTATACTGTCACTTCATTAGAAAAAAGGCCACGAAACTGATAACTACACTCGCCTTAGACATGAGATCCAAGAACTCATTGACACCAATAAGATATCTGACCCGGAAAAAGAATAACCCGACACATATAGAAACCCTCTACCCAATTACCACTCCGTTCCATCACCCATCTACATGATCAACTCCGGCCTGCCCACAAGCTTTTTCCTCCAAACTCACAACCACCAAGCTTCTTGCTTGGGGATATGGGATAGCAGCAGTGAAGATGAAACAAAGCAAGGGAGAGATTTTTGGGAAAACTTCTTGATCAGTGACGAAGAGGAGGTAAAGAGGATGACTCACAGTGGACGTTTTTACAGTGATGTAACAGAGAAAGGAAAAGAAGTGCTAAAGAAGGCCGATAGGTGACGAAGAATATTGATAACACCAATGGGGATACTGTGTTGCATCAATTGAAGAAGACACATGCACAAGTGAGTATATGACAGTTATTATGCGCCTCTCAAGAGCACAAGCGTGCCATGGTAGAAGCTCTAAGTAAGATAATGGTACCTGATACAAACCCGAAAATATTTATAGGTTCAGTACAGAAAGAGGATAGGCAGATGATAACATTCTCTGAAGAAGAGCTCCCAATGGAGGGGAGGAATCACAACAAGCCGCTATTCATAAAAGTGAAAGTAAGAGGCAAAGTGGCAAAACAACATCTTATGTGATGGTGAATGATGGCTCATCTATCAATGTGTGCCTTTTGAAGATTCTTCCAAGGTTGGGTATGCGGACAACAGATTTAAGCCCTTTTAGCATGACTATCAAGGCATATGACAATAGCAAACGGGAAGTCGAAGGTACTTTCATCGCAGTAGTCAAAGTGGGACCGATAGAAGACGAGGTTGAGTTCACAGTGCTTGATATCCCAACTACATTTGCTCTATTATTGGGGAGGTCATGGTTTCATAGAATTGGGGGCGTTGCATCCACTTTACACCAGGTTATTAAGTTCCCGTCATCACCGTCAGGGCTAAAGTAGACAATACGGTGGTTGTTTTAGACATACAGCCTTTCACGAGGTTCCAAGTGATGGCAAACTTTGAAAAATGGATGGACCCTAAAGTAGCTAGAATCATGAAAAGAATGAAATATGAGCCAGACACAGGCTTGAGTGCTAGAGGCCAGGGAATAAGAGCACTGCCAGATTTCTAGGGATAGACCTCTAAGAGAGGATTGGGGTATAAATCCGATGGGAATAAGCCGAAGACCAAGAAAAAAAAGGGATGAAGCTGATGAAATACTTTGTGAAAGCTACATGGTATCCGTAGAAATCAATGGGATCATAGTATCAGGATTCGAGATTTTCAAGGATGTGATGGGCAAAGAACCACATGCAGAGGAAGTTGCAAAAGAGGAAGATAAATGAGAGGAAGAACTATTACAATTGGAGAATTTGATGCTCTAAGAAAGCAAGAAGACGGAAAAAGACAATGCTGTAAATTACGAAGATGTTTTTTCTGACTTATTTGATTGTAATCATGCATTTATTAATAATAAAGACATTGATTTTGCTTATTTGTTCGAGTCTTTTCCTGTTAATCTGCATCATAACATGCATGATATGAGCATATTTGACATTGACTCAACAGAGACAAACACATTTAATCTTGGTACATATGAAAACCCCAAGGACATTTCAATTGTAAGTGAGGTTGCCTCTGATAAGCGGAAAGAATTAGAGATAAGATTAATAAAATATGCAAAAGTATTCGCCTGGTCCTATGAAGACATGCCAGGAGTAGACATGGGTATTTCCTAGCACATGATACCAACTTATCCGAACATGTGGCTAGTAAAATAGAAGCTCCGAAGAATGAGGCCAGAATGGGCTGGAAAGGTTAGAGAAGAAGTCAAAAAGCAGATAGATATGGGGTTCTTAGAGGTGGTGAAGTATCTCGAGTGGTTAGCCAACATTGTGCAGGCATCGAAGAAGGATGGAAAGGTCAGAATGTGTGTGGATTATAAGGACCTCAACAAAGCTTGCCCAAAAGATGATTTTCCCCTACCCCATATAGACGTGTTGGTTGATAGCACGTCTTTATCTGCTATGTACTCATTCGCGGATGGATTCTCAGAATATAATCAGGTCTTCATGACCGAGGAAGACGAGCATAAGATTGCATTCGTCACTGAGTGGGGTACATATTATTATAAGGTGATGTCATTTGGACTTAAGAATACATGAGCCACTTGTCAACGAATAACAACTATATTATTCCATGACTTGATGCATAAGGAGATTGAGGTATACGTGGATGACATGATGGTTAAGTCAGAGACGAGGGCCAGATATATAGAAGCGCTGGAGAAATTCCTTCAAAGAGTCGATAAGTACAAACTCCGACTCAACCCCAAGAAGTGTGTGTTTGGGGTAACTTCAGGAAAGTTGTTAGGGCATACGGTATGAATAGGAGGGATAAAAGTGGACCCTGAAAAGATCAAGGTAATTACCGAGATGCTCGCACCAAAGACAGAAAAGGAAGTTAGAGCTTTTCTCGGGAAAATCTAATATATCAGTCGATTCATTACTAAGCTAACATTAGTATGTGAGCCCATCTTCAATCTATTGAGGAAGGAACAACCTGTGGAGTGGAATAGGCAATGTCAAAAAGCTTTTGAAAAAATCAATGAATACTTGGTTAAACAGCCCGTTTTGAAACCCCCAAGGCCGGCAAACCCTTGGTGTTTTATTTGGCCATAGAATCCGAAGCGCTGGGGGCGATGATAGTACAGACAGATGAGACAGGGGTGGAACATGCAATCTACTACCTCAGTAAGAAGATGCTTCCGTATGAAGCCCACTATCAAGAGGTGGAAAAGATCTGTTTGGTGGTGATATAGGCTTCCCGAAAGTTGTGTCATTATTTAAAATCCTATAAGATACAAGTGGTAGTAAAGGAGAATCCCTTAAAGTATTTACAGTCAGTTCTTCACTGGTGGGGAGGTTGGGCAGATGGTTTGTGTTACTGACGAAGTTTTATATAGAATAACTCACCTCTAAGGTAATCAAAAGGAGAGCCGTAGTAGAATTCTTGGCATTACAACCTATAGAAGGAGATCAGTATAAGTCCAAATTCCCAGACGAGGAGGTTCAAGCCATAGCGGTTCAGGGGTGGAAAATGTATTTAGATGGGCGGTGAATTACAAATGAGATGGAATAGGAATTGTGATAGTAACACTCGAAGGAGAAACCCTACTGTAGACACTGTATTTTTACATAAAGCCCAATGGTGAGCCTCGTTTGGAGGCACTACCCGATAAGTTGCGGAAGTTGCGGGAAACGGACGTCGAAAGGGAAAATTCAAAAATAAGTACATCCTCCGATTTAATTCGTTTGTTTAGCCTCGGGTTCGCTCGATTAATCTCTACTTTAACTATTAGGCTCGGCCCAAAATCCCCGCAACCCACACCAAGCCACACGCCCAAGCCCACCAAAGAACCAAGCCATGCCCAAGGCCCACCAAATCCCATCAAAAAATATTCAACACATTAAACATATGTCTAAATTAAATAAAATCCAATGAAATCTAATTAAATTAAATCAAATCCCCTTCCTAAATTAAATAAATCACCTCCCAAATTAAAGAAATTCCCCCCACCAATTACACAATATCCTTTCCTTAAACAAACTAAATAAGCACATCCCATATTTGCATGATTCCATTCCTTACCCAGAAACCCTAGCTCAACATTATAAAAAGAGGCCTAAACCAAACCCAAAAGGTCTTCTCTTTTTTCCTTCACACTCACACGGCCAACGAAAGAAAAATAAAACCCTAGACTCACATCTCTATCTCTCACTTTTTGATTCCATTCGGCAGCAACAAACACAAAAAGATAAAAACCCTAGACTCACATCTCTCTCTCTCTTTTATTTTCATTCGGCAGCAACAAACACAAAAATATAAAAACCCTAATCGCCTCTCACATCTCTCCTCTCTCTCTCAGGAACAACAAAGATAAACCCTAGACACGAGCAACCCTTTTCCATAAATGGCATTCTTCGACTACATACTCCATCGATCTCTCTCGTCCCCTCGTCCATGCATCACACAAACTCACACACAATAAAACGTATAAGCCATCAAAGCCAACAAAAGCTGCCATCCACTAACTCTTCTTGTCTTCACCTTTGCACACACTCACGGCCATAAAAAATAAACCACAAAAACAACAAAAACCCTTAATGGCCCATTCAACAACCTTCACCGACAAACACTATTAATGCACCAACCGACCAAAGTAAACCTAAAGCCTTGACACACTCACGCCACTCAAGAGGCCCCGCACCATTCACATTCACTCACACACAACACTCACACGCTCAGCCCTTAGTCACGTCCCAGGCCACGGAAAACACACACAACAAGCCACAAACGAAATCAGCAGCCCCTCTATTGGCCGACATATACAAACAAACAAAAACAACCCAAACTACAAAAAAATAAGCCCTATAACCGAACAAGAAACCGTTCAAAACAGTCCCCAAAAATACCCTAAAACAGCCCAAATATCACCCTAAAATAGTGAAAAAAAATGATGACCAAACAGCAGCAAAATCATTCCAAAACAGTGAAGAAACCGAGACAAAACAGCAGCCCAAAATGGTGGAAATATCGAACTAGTGAACCAGAAAAGTTACGGAACATTAACCATTCCGGCGACGATGTAACGCACTCCCGGGAAGCAATTTAAAAAGGTAAGACCCGAGGGCACCCTTCGTTATATTTTTATTTGTTATCCTGGACACGGTATGCTTGGTTGGACGTGGAATACGTCTGACCGGGCATGCAAAGTCCTACATTAAAAACGACCAAACTATTGGTCACATCTCTCTTTTATTTTTCCGCTATTTATTTTATTCCGCATTTATCTTATTTCTATTTCGCACTTAATTTATATTTATCATTTCTTTATTTTTCCGTATTTATTTTCAGTCATTTATCTTCTTTTAATATTTCGTACTTAGTTTACTATTTATTGCTTCCGTTTTTTATTGTTATTTCATCACGTGCATTATCATATTTCATGTATACATTAGGTTAATGATTGCGTTATGTTAAATGGTCGGTGCTATCTCTTGTGGTATATCGGATGGAAACCTAAACGTAAATTCCGTAGCCGAATTCGAATGGACGGTAGTGCGGTCTGTAATTGGGATACAACTCCACGTACAGCTTGAGAAACTTTCAAGCACGTGTTTCATTTTGTGATTTAAATATAAGTTTATTGTTCCGCTATTCATTTTCTATGCATTGCTACTTGATGCGAATGTGATAATTATGTTGGTTTAAAGGTCCTCAATTTGAGGGAGAAAAAGCCCAAAAGGCTACCTTTACTACAATATTTTACTGCGCATTTTTATTATTCCGTTATTTACTTTTCGCACATTATTTCTTTGTTTATTCATGTATTATTACTTGATACGCATGGGCTAATTACATTAGTTTAAAGGTCCTCAATTTAAGGGAGAAGTAGCCTAAAAGGCTACCTTTACCACAATATTTTTCCGCGCCTTTTTATTAATACGTTATTTACTTTCCGCATGTTATTTATTTGTGCATTGTTAATCTAGTGCGCATGAGATAATCATGATGGATTAAAGGTCCTCTATCAGAGGGAAATGCCTAAAGCTACCTTTACCACGACGCTTTGCCATGCCGGATGAAGTATACTTGGTTGAATGTGAAATACGTTCAATCAGACATGCGAAGTCACATATAGATGTTGGCCTTGGTCGCATCTCTTTTATTATTATGTTATTTACCTTTCGCTTGTTATTGCTTTACTTAATTACGCATTACTATCTCGTGCGCATGGGCTAATCACGTTAAGCTAAAAGTCCTCAATTTGAGGGAGAAAAATCCCAAAATACTACTTTTACCATGATATTTTGTCGCGCCAGGTTGCACCCTTTTTCTTCTAATTTTGTTATTCATATTTTTTTTTGTTATTTATCGCTTCATATTCATCCTATTAGTTATCTCTATTCATTCTGCCGCATCACATCACGTTTACTTCCATGCATGCTTGCCTCTTTAGTTATTTCTTTTACATTACGTACTTAATCATATGCTTTTATTATTAATGCTTTTACAGTTATTGTTAATTATATTATTGTGCTTCATTTTTTAATACGTTTATGGAATTATGCTTTCGTCTTCATTTTTATTTACGTTTATGGGTGTGCAAACTTGTGTGTTGATTAAATTATCTTGCATGTGTTTCATAAGACTTGGTTATACTATTGCATAAATCCTTTCATTACAATTACATAAGTAAGAGACCATTCCGAACCCAACGGTTTGAGGTCTTCCCTTGTGAGGGGTGAGTGTGGCTTTAATCATTTCCAAATTTACGCTGGGTGGTGACTCTATTTATTTCTCTGATTTAGTCCCCCGTGGGCTACTCCTTACTCCTGACCGGGCCGCGAGCCCGGACAGTATCGCCCACTTCTGTGGACATGTCCACAATCTGGCGACTCCACTGGGGATAGAGAATCGACCCCGAAATAGTGTCTTGTAATGTTTGTGATTTTTGCTTTAGTTAACCTTGTCTACAAGTAGGTTGGGACTAAGGGGTTAATAAAACTTTCCAAATTAAAGTTGATTTAACCAAAGGTATTATTAGAGTTAGATAATGATTTTGTGTCTTCCTTCACTCACTATCTTTTTATAGCCAAAAGGAAAAGCTGTGAAGACATTTAGATAATCATTTACTCGAAGCCTACCTTAACGTATATTTAAAGTGATGGACTAATTTGAAGGATCTATTGTTTATTCCTATCACCAAGGCGATAAGAGCCTAAGAGGTAAGTGTATTTAAGACAGTTCACTCCACCCTCCCTCTGGGGAATTTTCAATAGAGGAATACATTTGACAGTTATTCATGTATCGTGAAGTCATTTTCGCTCGAAGCAGCGGATCATTATATGGTACCATCACTCGTTGGCATGTACCTTAAGGTATAAAAAAGGTGCGCTCACTTGGTTGCTCGAACCCTTAAGTGGGGAGACCTAGTTGTGGGCAATCCTTCACCGACGGGAGCCTTTATCTATACTCCTATAAACCCGCATATGAACCATAGTTGTATGACCTATAAAAGCCACCATTTCATGTCTGTGTTTGGGACCATCATCATTTGGATTGAGTTGGACTTCTTAGCATGAGATGTGAACTTGTTGGGCCATTTAAACAGGGACGAGTTTGTGTCTTATGACAATTGGGCCAAAAGCTTATAAAATACCGACGGGACACTTTGTGTTTGGGCCCCCTATTATTTGAAGTTGTTTAGCCACGTTATCGCAAAAGTGTAAACCTGTTGGGCCTTTTTCAACTATGACAAGTTTACACCTCGAAATAATATGATTGAATGCTTTGAAATGATAATTGGCCAACTTGTATGAAAACCTTAATGGGTTTAGAAAGTCCAAACATGATCCAAATATGCTAGAAGCATGAGTTCGATATCCCCACTGGCTTTCATCTAGAAAGCATACGCCTTGTTACGACATATTTGTATACTTTTGGACGCTTCTAAGTTCATCCCCATAACCACGATTTCCAAAAGCCCAATTCATCATTTCTAGACAATGACATGATCTCATAATCGGCTTAGTACATGTTGTAAATGGACGGTCTTTGTCTTTTACCGATAGAAAGGGACAGAAGCCGCCAAGGTTCACCCCGTAGCATAGGAGAGAGCGATTTTGTGTACTTGCATCGGTGCATAGATTAACCATATCTAGAATAAAAAATAGGCTTACCACGAGTGTGGGAGAAATAAGATTGGAAGGATTTATTCTGTCTGATCACCTCACGTATTTTATATATTTCATGCATCACACGCATACACGCATCATGCTAACTCATAGTTTCGACAGCCATCATAGATATCCGTTGGGTTAGAAAAGAAGGAAGACTTGTTAAAAAAACAGTTAGAAAACATGAGCGAGTCAGATAATGAGGTTTCCGCCTGAATCAATTGGAGACCAAAGTAACCAAAATTATCGAGTAATTACAAGCTTTGACCACCGCTGTGGCCAATATGGCAGTGCCCTTACGGGAGGGGCATGAAGCTCTGATAATGTTAGCCGTGAAGAGCCTCTGAACATGATGAGTGATGAGATCCCTGTTTTTGATGAGGACATGGCTGAGTATGCAGCGAGAAGGGTAGCCGGGTCTCAAGCAGAATTGCAGAAACTTAGGGATTAGGTAGAGTCAGTTACCCACAAGATGAGGGGTAAGCATGAGGATTTACTAGACTACGAGGCGTTGAATTTTGAGGAGCAGTTGCCTTCTTAGTTCAAGATGCCCGACATAGCCAAGTTCAATGGGAATGGGGATCCGAGGGTCCACATTCGACAGTATGTTTCTGTGATGAGTTCGGTAGGTCTGTCGAAGCGTTAGGTTCATAAGATGTTCGGGATGTCACTTGAGGGGGCACCCGTGGTGTGGTATCATGGGCTGGAGAGAAAGGTCAAGGATGACTGGAGGGTATTAGCGGAGGCCTTTCTGAATCAGTATGTCACAGATTTGGAGATCGACTTGTCGCTTAGATTATGTAGATCGCTGGAGGAGCCAGCTTTTGAAAATGAAGACCCGGCCCTCGGAGAAGGACTAGATTAAGATGAGCATCAAGGGTATTAAGCCCTCTATTTACGGCAAGCTGAGGTGGATGACCTCTATGATTGGCAATTTTCGACAGTTGAGGGAAACTGTCATGTTTATTGAGGAAGGAGAAGCTGAGAATAGGAAATTCTATGGCCAGAATAGAAGGACTATTGGGGGGCCTTCTGAGACCAAGCCCGCAATTGCTGAGGTCGCTGCCGTAAAAAATAGGCGATTCTCCAACCTTGGTAAGCCTCTATCAAAGGTGCTTGAGAAGTTGAAAGGACAAGGACTCCTGAAACCTTTAGAACCTAGACCAATCCCAGACCTTGTGCCATACTACTTTGACTTAAACCAATACTGCCACTTTCACCAGCACAAAGGCCACGAAATAAATAACTGCGCCCGCCTCAAGTATGAGATCTAAAACCTCATTGACACTCATAAGATACCCGACCCAGAAAAAGAACAACCTAACACACACACAAATCCTCTACCTAACTACCACTCTGTTCCACCACCCACCTACATGATCAACTCTAGCCTACCCTAAAGCTTTTTCCTCTAAACTCTCAACCACCAAGCTTCTTGCATGGGGATAAGGGATGACATCAGTGAAGAACCATAGGCTAAGGAAGAAGGCAATGCTATAGACAATGAAGATGTTTTCCCTGGTTCATTTGATTACAATCCTGTATTTGTTTTAATAATAAAGACATTGATTTTGCCTACTTGTTCGAGTCTTTTCCTCAATAGTTAGGCATGAGTCCGATGATGAAATTATTTGCTTTAGGATGAAACCTTAGAAACAATAAGTGCGAGATGAGCTCTCATCCGATATTTTGAGTGGTTGATCTCGACTAGACTCGCGAGCACTTAATTATAGGATCTTAGCGGTGAAAGCCTGATTAGTCGGCAAGATGACTAGTTGAAGAGAGTGCGGATTGATGAATGACCGTTCGCTTAGATGTCTATCCTAACTTACTTGTGTTACGATATGTGGTATGGTTGAAAACAAAAGAAAAGTCTCCAAAGAAGAAAATATAAACCACCTATAACTGATAAGCGTGAAGCTACCTATGGGCAAGTATTAGGACCACCATGAGGAGAAATGCTACCTTAAAGGGTAAGTGTGTAAAAAAAAAAGAGACGAAAGAAAAGAAAAAGAAAATCATATCACATTGAGTATGAAGAAGTAATTACAGAGCATGGTCAAGACATCTAGGTTGGTTTGACCTATTGATCCCATCTTTTGAAACAAAATCATCGAGTTGGCTTACCTAAGGATCAAGCTGTAAAAGAACCTTTGTACACTTTCACTTTGAGTTTGGTTCAGATCATTTATTCAAACGGTCGAATTTAAGCTGCATCAAGTACTTTGAAGGTTCTCTGGTTTTGAAACTAGGCATCATTTGATGGCAAAAATATGTATAACTATTGAGACTATTTCGTAAAAGGTAATATAATATGTTGATATGGAACGTCACATCACATGATCTACTTTGACCTAGTGCAAGTAGTGAAGAGCAGAAAGCTAAACCAAGTCGGGGGCGACCAGTCTACCACCTCGCGAATAAAAGACATAATAGAATCTTGAGTCATGGGATCAAAGAAAACTGAGCAATCACCAGAAGAGAACTGGCAAAAGGAAACTGTAAGCATGCCCTGGGGGTGACCAAAGACATTAGTAGGCGAAGGGCGCTAGAGAGCACAAGGAAGGCCTAACCCATCGGAATAGGAAATACATCCATGCATACATGTATACATGTCACATGCACACAATATTTGTCTTGTTTTTGTTCGCAAGTTTTTAAGAAAAACGGTAAAGACAAATAGTTCGTGAACAAGACCCATAACTCAAATCGAGAAAAAGACCCAAACTCAAATTGGGAACAAGACCCAAAACTCAAATTGGGAACAAGACCCAAAACTCAAATCGGGAACAAGACCCACAACTCAGTTCGGGAATAAGACCCTCAACTCAAATTGGGAATAAGACCCACAACTCTAATTGGGAACAAGTCCCGCAACTCAGTTCGGAAATAAGACCCTCAACTTAAATTGGGAACAAGACACATAAATCAAATCGAGAACAAGACCCTCAGCTCAATTCGGGAACAAGACACTCAGCTCAATTCAAGAACAAGACACTCAGCTCAATTCAGGAACAAGACCCTCAGCTCAATCTAGGAATAAGACCTTCAGATCAATTCGGGAACAAGACCCACAACACAACTCAATTCGGGAAAAAGACCCACAACTCAATTGGGAACAAGACCCACAACTCAAATCAGGAACAAGACCCTCAACTCAAAATGGGAACAAGACCCAAAACTCAATTCGGGAACAAAACCCACTCGGTGGTTCGGGAACAAGACCTAGGGGTCACAGCGCCTCGCTATCAATCTCAACTCAAGTAACGATTCGGGGAATGAACCACCTCAACTCAGTAACGGTTCGGGGATGAACTGCCTCAGCTCAGTAACTTTTCTTTCATCAAGTAACGGTTCGGGAATGAATCAGAGGTCAAACACCTCGTCATCAAATCAACTCAATTCGAAACATCTCGTGAAGTAGCAGGTAAGTAAGACAACCGATAAACCATGTAAGTAAGTAAAAATACAAGCATGACTTTGATTGGATTATCACTGTCAAACACTGCACAAGTCCCATCAAAGTGGGGGCGACTATAGACACTGTATTTTTACATAAAGCCCAATGATGAGCCTCGTTTGGAGTCACTACTCGATAAGTTACGGAAGTTGCGGAAAACGGACGTCGGAAGAGAAAATTCAAAAACAAGTACATCCTCAGATTTAATTCATTTGTTTAGATTAATGATTAATCTATACTTTAATTATTAGGCTCGGCCCAAAATCCTCGACCAAGCCACACGCCCAAGCCCACCAAAGAACCAAGCCACATGCCCAAGGGCCACTAAATCCCATCCAAAAATATTCAACACATTAAACACATGTCTAAATTAAATCAGATTAAATCAAATCCAATTAAATAAAATCAAATCCCCTTCCTAAATTAAATAAATCACCTCCCAAATTAAAGAAATTCCCCCACCAATTACACAATATCCTTTCCTTAAACAAACTAAATAAACACATCCCATATTTGCATGATTCACTTCCTTGCCTAGAAACCCTTGCTCACCATTATAAAAAGAGAACTAAACCAAACCCAAAAGGTCTTCTCTTTTTTCTTTCACACTCACACGACCAAACGAAAGAAAAATAAAACTCTAGACTCACATCTCTCTCTCTTTTATTTTCATTCGGCATCAACAAACACAAAAATATAAAAACCCTAATCGCCTCTCACATCTCTCCTCTCTCTCTAGAATAACAAAGATAAACACTAGACACGAGCAACCCTTAATCCACAAATGGCCTTCTTCGACTACACACTCCATCGATCTCTCTCGGCCCATCGTCCATGCATCACACAAACTCACACACAACAAAACGTATAAGCCATCAAAGCCAACAAAAGCTGCCATCCACTAACTCTTCTTGTCTTCACCTTTGCACACACTCACGGCCATAAAAAATAATAAAAACCCTTAATGGCCCATTCAACAACCTTCACCGACAAACACTATTAATGCACCAACCGACCAAAGTAAACCCTAAAGCTTTGACACACTCACGCTGCCCTCACACCTTTTATACTCATGCACACACATCACTCACACACTCAGCCCTTAGTCACGTCCTAGGCCACGCAAAACACATACAACAAGCCACAAACAAAATCAGCAGCCCCTCCATTGGCCGACACATACAAACAAACAAAACAGCCTAAACTGCTCACAAAATAAGCCTTATAACCGAACAAGAAACATGTTAGTCTACAAGACATGCCAAAAGATCACTAAGCATGATTAAAGTGTGAATAATCAAAAAGTTTGCGGAAAAAACTTACAATGATTTGGATGATTTCAAGATTTTTCTTTATATGTAGGTGGAAGCTCCAAGCTTTTTTTGAGTGTTTCCAACACTTGGGTGAGTTTTAATATCACCTTGATTCACTCTTTTAAGTGCTAGCTAGAACAAAAATTAAGAGAAAAGTTTCTCCTCCAAGGAGTATATGTTTCGGCCATAGGAGAGCCAAATGAGAGAGATGAGTTTTGTGTTTTTTGTTTGCAAAAACCATTACCAAAATTATTTTCAAAAAGTGTATATACTTTTTCAAAAGGTAAAAGGTAAAGTGTGTTGTGTAAGTTACAATAAATACAAGCCAACCACTTCCATCAATTGTGTAGACATTTGATGTAAGTTGGTGGGCCATACTTTAAATTCAAAATTCAAGTGGCTTCCTCAACATACTTCGGGCTCGGTTTCATTTAATCCGATTAAACGAATTTTCCATCGCAACTTAATTAAATCCAATTTAATTAAATAATAATGCCTAGCAAAATTATTACGGAAGTCGCCCGCGAATTAATTCCAAATTAATTCGCTCGCTTGAATTAAAATCAAATTTTAATTCCGCATTGAAATCTAATTTCAATTAATATATCAAATATATTATTTTAGCCCAATTAAATAAATTAAATAGTAAAATCTAATTTCACAATTAAATTTACTTTACCGATTAATTCTAAATTAATCGTGTTCTCTCTTCTTGACGAATTTAATCCCAGATAAATTCTCGACGCAATTAATCCCAGATTAATTTTTTCTCTGATAATTAATTCCCAGATTAATTATTACCGTAATTAATCCCAGATTAATTTTCTATCTCATAATTAATCCCAGATTAATTTTCTGTTCGAGTGAAATCTCAACAGTGAATCTTTGGGAAGCAACATAAGAGATCCCTGGATATGTTGGCAGTAAATATGGTTATCGGAATATCTGAATACGTGTCTACCTAGTACCACGTCCTTACCGATTTACAAGACATGATTGACTTCTAGCAAAGCACCGTGCCTGCCCAATTCTCCAGAAATATTCTATAAACGAATATGTAATCTTTGTCAGGTGTAGTATACGCAGTATTGCGTATTACGATCCAGTTTCTAATGTCACATGCTAGGCCTGAGGCTGGAATTGTGTCTATCCCGTAAGAAGCATATATCGGATCACAACAACTAGTCTCTTTAATTGGATAATCATGACCTTGTCATATTATCCTGATAGCTGCAGCATTTAAGAGAGTACCAGTTCGGTATCCCTGCGTGATCATCATCTCCATATGACTGAAGTGATACTTCCATCTGGACATCACACCCAATATACTATGATTCTCAGTATACCCAGAAGAGGCGTACACAAAACCTGTTAAAGCCCCGGACTAACAAAACCAAAGTATACTGATTGTCACAAGTATTAGCGATGCAAGTCTCAGGTTAAGACCAAATACACCTACCCTGATTCGGACTCCTATAGACACATAATCATACTACCAATGGGATTCCGAGGGGTCTCTCGAGAGTGAAGCTGTACCATCGGTAAACAGAACCTCATATTACACTTGCATGAGTATCCAATACCCAAATATACGAGAACTATGCCGTTACGCTTCCATAACGTGCACAAGTGTAATACTAGTCTATTCCGCATTATCGATGTCCAATATCATAATACTACGATTACAGATATTTAATGATTAAACCTTACATGGATTAATACTGTCTCATATCTTATTAATCCGGTACTAATCAGATGGATTTTTATCATTTATATATCCCGGTAATCCAATTATAAATGATAAAAGAGTAATTTCTTTTGTCACATAGTTAATTTGTACAACAACACCATGTTCTATACAAATAGTGATGCTATGGGTCATAATTATCCAACAATCTCCCACTTGGCCTATAGCTAATCACTCAAGTGTCCTACACCTGAACTATATACGGGTTGCTCAAACTTCTACTAAGAAATAACTTTCGTCAGCGGATTTCTAATGTTATCATTTGATGCGGTTTATTCGATCATCACATCACCACGATGTATGATCTAACGAATCAGATGAAATAGTCAAAGTACATACTTAGATCGTTGATGAGACCATGATTCTTTAGCCTGTGTTGTAGCCTAGCTTAGCTACTAAAAGAACTATACCTAATGCAATTAGGATTATATAGATCCAAAATGCTTCTTTTGCTGCCTCAGCTGCATCAATATTCCGCTTTTGTTGTTTATTCGGTAACAGTATCTTGCTTGGAAGATTTCCAGCTCACTGTGCCATTATTCAAACTATATATGTACCCTTATTGCGACTTACAGTCGTCTTTGTCTGTTTGGAAACTTACAGCGGTGAACCCAGTCACTTCAAGTTCTCCTTCTCCATAAATTAATAACATATTTTTAGTTCATCTAAGATACTCAAGGATATTCTTAACATCAATCCAGTGACTATCACATTGATCAGCTTGATTGTGACTCCCTATGATCAAAACATATGAGAAACTAGGTCATGTACATATCTTTCAATGTACGAGTTCTCGGAGAGTGCCAACAACTTTTAGATCCATCCTAGTAGATCCTTATTCCCTGAATAAAGGTTGCCTCTCCCAAGTATTCCATGGAGAATTTTAATGAAAGCCAAGCTTTCAGCGATTGTTAATATGGGAATGTCATTGCTATGAAGCAATACATCATCATCTTAAAAGACAATCATTGTTAGTGCGCTCCCACTAACCTCCTTATATATACACAAGAATTATCTTCATTTTGAATGAAATCATATACCATTATGATCCCATCAAAATATTAGTTCCAAGAACGCAATGCTTGCTTCAATCCATAAATGGATCGATTTAACTTGCAAACCTTGTTTGCATGTATTTGTACGAAAAAACCATCAGGTTGTATATAAACATCCTCCACAAGGTTTCCGTTTAAGGAAAGTGGTTTTGATGTTCAGCTGCCATATTTCATAAATGAAACATGCAACATGAGCAAGCATTATCCTAATGGATTTAATCATGGCAACGGATAAAGGTTTCGTCGTAATCGACACCATGTTGATGACGATACCCTTTCGCTACAAGCCTAGCTTTGTACGTTTGTATGTTGCCATATTTCATGTATGTCTTCACCATGTAGACTCACCAATAGGCACAATGTCTTTTGGTATATCAACTAGTATCCAAACTTGGTTGATATATATGGAATCCATTTCGGACTTCATTGCACTTTGCCATAAATTGGAGTTGATACCTTGTATCATTTCCTTATTCGTAGTTAGTTCGTCTTCCTCAATAAGATTGGCATCTACATGAGGTGAGATCAGAAACCCATATCTCCCTGGTTGTTTTCTGACTCTCTCCGACCTACGCGGTTCTTGTGTATTCGAAGATTATTGGTATAGTTTCATCCCTGATGAACTGTTGGTGTTTCATGAGGACTTGGTGCATGGAATAGTATTACTCCAATTTCCATCGAGTTTTACTTTCCTTCCACTTACCACTGCATACAAGAATTCCTCTTAGGAAAACTGCATGGAGAGCAACAATTACATTGTTCTCTAGTGAGTTGTATAAGTACTATACTTTGGTTTCCCTAGGACAACCAATTATAAATAGGCACTTATCTGATTTGGGTTCTAGTTTGGTACCTTCCAAACATATGCCCAGCATTTCCAAATCTTCAGGAATGAGAAATCTGGTTTATTTCTTGTTCATATCTAATATGAAATCTGTCTAACAGATTTTCATGGAACCTTATTCAAAATAAGTGTTGCACTGTTTAATGCTTATCCCTTGAAGGAAATTGGTAGCTCAGAGTGACTCATCATTAACCTTGTCATGTCCAATAAAATTCAGTTTCTCCGTTTGGACACACCGCTCAATTGAGGTGTTCCAGGAGGAGTCCACTGTGAAAGAATACTATACTCTTTTAGGTAATCGAGAAACTTATTGGTTAAGTATTTTCTACCACAGTCTAATCGTGATGGTTTAATACTTTAGCCGGTCTGTCTGTTTACCTCGTGTCGAAACTCTTTGAATTACTCAAAAGTTTCCGATTTGTGTTTCATTTGAAACACATAACCGTAATACGATGCTACATCCGTAAAGATTGTGAAGTATTCATATCCTCTTCTAGCCTAGCTAGATATGGGCCCACTTACGTCACTATGAACGAGGGCTAATAGATCGGTGGCATTTACACTTTTGCCAAGTAAAAGGTATTTTAGGCACTTTGCCTAATAAACTAGATTCGTAGACATCATTTGAATTAGAATCAAATCCTTCCTAGTATCCACTCTTCGAAAGTGTGGATATACGAGTCTTGTTGATGTGTCCTAGACAACAATGCCACAAATAAGTCTCAACTGATTAATTCAGTTTGAGCTATTTGTTTGTCATGTTATATGTTTAAGATTTGTTTATATTCAAAATATAAATATTGTTATTCACATCCAATGTGTTTATCTCAATATCATCTTTATAAACAAAACAATTAGTGTTATAGAATATAAAGGTATACCCACAACAAGTTAAACTTAGATATAAAGATAATGTTTCTTGTCAAACTAGGTACATTTTAACAGTTTCCTAATTTAGGTACATGCCCAAATGACAGTTCCAAAACTTAGGTTTCTATGTCCAAAACAGCGACTCTCATCTCGTTTCTGACTCGCAGGTCAATCTCATCTGAAGCAAGTCCCTGCTTATCAGCAGATCCCACACATAGGTACAAATATTTATGTACCACATCTAGTATCTATAATCCAATTTTAAAACCAGCAGTGGACTTTTTATAACAAACATACCTGAACCCGGAGCCTTGTCCGTCTTCACTTCCTTCATGTCTGCCTTGTCCATACTACAGTCACGCTTATAGTGACCCCGTTTGCCAAAGTTTAGCCAGACATCTTGGGATATGTCTTTTGTCTTCCTAGAAGACTGTGAAGAATTTTTCCTTGACCTTTTCTTCATATCCCTAGAAGCCTTCGGCCAAGCCTAGACCTTCTAGGTTGTCGAGGTAAGATGTGCCTTGCGCTTCTTTCCCTTTTGCAAACTCTGGCTCTGTCTCATTGAGCATAGCCATTAACTCTCCAAGAGTTTTCTATTGCATTTAGTACTTCTAAGATCTAAGAATAGATCTATGAAGATCTTTTAATTTCAACATCATGGTATAAGGATCTAATCCTTAGTTTTGACGAAGAAATTAAGGAGTCTTTGCGGCAAACATAACAGACTGAGCACTAAAGTTATCATCACACTGAGTTTTCTAAAGCTCATGTTCTACTATTCGCTCAACTCCGGGCTCAGGCCCGAGATATTGCTATATCAAATAGATTAACTTCTCAACTCCCAGGACTATCTTGAGATTCGTTTCCCATTCTTGAAAATTATGCCGTTAAAGATATTTTCACCTAGGATTATGTTCTTTGACACTAATCTTTCAGTTATCTTGATTGCTATAGTCCAACTATCCAATCAATGATTTCGGGTACAATCTAATGTAATGATTACTGTAGTCTAACTATATAACTAATTACAATTTGATTGGTTAAATTCAAATATATTGATTACTATAATCCAATTATATAACCAACTATAAATGAAGTAGTTTGAATACAGTTCAACTGTTCAATTAAAACAACAATTGAATATTAGTCCAACTAATATATTATAAATAAATCATTAATAACAAAAAATGAAATGAGCGCGTATTGGCAAGTATCTAAACAAAATTGCAAATTTAATACTTGCCTCCCACTATTTTTCGTCGAGTCTCTAACCCTCTGTGGAGTACTCGGGAAACCTAGTTTCCTAGTGGGCTAGGATCCCGTTAAATAACACACAACCTTGACTTTGGCCAACAAGCTGTATGATATTTAACTAGGTAAATCTTTAAGATCAATTGGATCTCATCCAATTCCTAGATCTGGTAGGTGGACCTCCAAGTCCGAAACATATATATAATATATATGCCAATATATCCAATATATTTTCCTAGCCTTTTTCCTTTGAATCAACTAAGCTTTGGCTTTGGCACAACAAGCTTAATGATTACAGTTAAGCGGGACCCATTGACGTGAGAAAGCTTCGTAATCGAGGCTGATGAACAAGAAGTGACCTTGACTTTAGCCAACAAATCACAACTTGCCCAAGGCGTACGATATGGAACAAAGCCTTCATGATTCAAACACATCCGTGATGGAAAAAGGTCTTGACTTTGGCCAACAAACCAGTGCCAATCTTGGATCTTAAGAATAAATCACTCAATCGAAGGAAAACGCTTAATATTTGTTGAGGGTTTTTCACGTAAATTGGCAACCAATTTTTTATATTTGATTAGGTCTCATCATACACCCTTAAGCATGCATTCTAAAAGCATAATAAGGCGCGATAAAATTAATAATGATATGCAGATGGATATATAATACAATTTGTTCCTAGAACAAATCTCACAATTTCCTCTCTCCCGCTAGCACTTTTCATACTTCTACCCAATTACATAATACTTCTAAAGAAACCTAATTTATATTGAGGGGAATTTGTGAGAAGAGAAATATAATGAGAAAATAAGTAATAGGCTGGACACACAGGTCCAATTAAATAAATTCTAAATTTATTACAACAATTTCCAAAATTGCCCTCACCCTTCTAATATCTTTCCGATAAATATTATTCATACATACATCCAAATATTCACACATAACATGTTATCAATCAATCTAATCCAATTAATTAATCTTTAATTAATGACCATCTAATGTTCAAATAAGGATTTGGTTCGCGCGAGTCCAACTCGTTTAAGAATAAATACTCAAAGTACATATTCCTGAATTATATCGAACTATAATTTTAAATACAATTTAAAATATATTCAATACTAATTCACATTTAATTCCAAATTAAATTATTTCACTTTTAATTGTCCCTTTTAGACTTGTATTCCAAATCCAATCTTTATGGGTCTCAAAGGCCCAATCAGTATCCGATACTATTCAATTAAAGTCAAATGGGCTTTTATTTAATTTTTTAGGCATGTGCTTTGGCAATTATGGGTCAAACCCAAGATGACAAGGCCCAATTAGGAATCACCCTATGCCAAAAATCAATTTAGGCCCATTAGGCCCAATTAATTTATTTAAAGGCCCAATTGTCATATTTGGACTTTATGCAAATGGTTTTAGGCACAATTGGATCCAACCAATTATCCTAAACCAAACTTGGCCCAACCAAGCCCATTAAGCCCAATTATAACAAATTAAATTAATTCATTATTCCAAATTACAAATTAATTCAATTCAAGGGTAATTACCATAATTAATTAATTAATCTAATACATCCAAAACACTAATTAATTCAACTAATCATGCTCTACATTTCCATTCATGTCCAACACAAATTGAAGCAAAATCAATATAATAACATGCATTATGGCTCACGATAATTGGCAATAAAAACATTCAATTTGATTTCAATCCAATTTAAATCAACATCCATTATTTCTATCAAGCCATTTAACACATACAATTGTGAAAATTCAAAAATCACCATGATACTTCTAGGGTTCATAATTCGGCCAAGGGGTAATTTTGGGGAAACTTAATCCTATTAATTTTTCACAAAATTGAAGATGCACAAATCCAATTCAACATCATTCAAACACAACCCAACAACCAATTTAGGAAAATCAAGTTCTAAAGTCAAAAATCCCCAATTAAAATCATGAATCCAAAAATTCCAAATCAAATATAGGATGGCTCTGATACCATTGTTAGTCTCCAAGACATGCCAAAAGATCACTAAGCATGATTAAAGTGTGAATAATCAAAAAGTTTACGGAAAAAACTTACAATGATTTGGATGATTTCAAGACTTTTTTTTGGATGTAGGTGGAAGCTCCAAGCTTTCTTTGAGTATTTCCAACACTTGGGTGAGTTTCCCTATCACATTGATTCACTCATTTAAGTGCTAGCTAGAACAAAAATTGAGAGAAAATTTTCTCCTCCAAGGAGTATATGTTTCGGCCAAAGGAGAGCCAAAAGAGAGAGATGAGTTTTGTGTTTTTTGTTTGCAAAAACCATTACCAAAATTATTTTCAAAAAGTGTATATACTTTTTCAAAAAGTAAAAAGTAAAGTGTGTTGTGTAAGTTACAATAAATACAAGCCAACCACTTCCATCACTTGTGTAGACATCTGATGTAAGTTGGTGGGCCCCACTTTAAATTCAAAATTCAAGTGGCTTTCTCAACACACTTCGAACTCGGTTTCGTTTAATCCGATTAAACGAATTTTCCTTCGCAACTTAATTAAATCCAATTTAATTAAATAATAATGCCTACCAAAATTATTACGGAAGTCGCTCGCGAATTAATTCCAAATTAATTCACTCGCTTGAATTAAAATCCAATTTTAATTCCTCATTGAAATCTAATTTCAATTAATATAACAAATATATTATTTTAGCCTAATTAAATAAATTAAATAGTAAAATCTAATTTCACAATTAAATTTACTTTACCGATTAATTCTAAATTAATCGTGTTCTCTCTTCTTGACGAATTTAATCCTAGATAAATTCTTAACGTAATTAATCCCAGATTAATTGTTTCTCTGATAATTCATTCCCAGATTAATTATTACCGTAATTAATCCCAGATTAATTTTCTCTCTCATAATTAATCCCATATTAATTTTCTGTTCCAGTCAAATCTCAACGGTGAATCTTCGGGAAGCGACCCAAGAGATCCCTGGATATGTTGGAAGTAAATATGGTTATTAGAATGTCCGAATACGTGCGTACCTAGTACCACGTCCTTACTGATTTACAAGACATGGTTGGCTTCTAGCAAAGCACCGTGCCTATCCAATTCTCCAAAAATATTCTGTAAACGAATATGTAATATTTTTCAGGCGTAGTATACGTAGTATTACGTATTACGATTCAGTATCTAATGTCACATGCTAGGCCTGGGGCTGGAATTGTGTCTGCCCCGTACGAAGCATATATCATATCACAAGCAACTAGTCTATTTAATTGGATAATTATGACCTTGTCATATTATCCCGATAGCTGCAACATTTAAGAGTGTACCAGTTTTGTATCCCTGCGTGATCATCTCCATATGACTGAATGATACTTACATCTTGACATCACACCCAATACACTACGATTCTCAGTATACCTAGAAGAGGCGTACACAGAACCTGTTAAAGCCCCGAACGACGAAACCAAAGTATACTGATTGTCGCAAGTATTAGCGATACAAGTCCCAGGTTAAGAACAAATACACCTACCCTGATTCGGACTCCCATAAACACATAGTCATACTACCAATAGGATTCCGAGGGGTCTATTCAGAGCGAAGCTATTTTTGTACCATCGGTAAACAGAACCTTCTATTACACTTGCATGAGTATCCAATACCCAAATGTACGAGAACTATGCCGTTACGCTTCTATAACGCGCACAAGTGTAATATTAGTTTATTCCGCATTATCGATGTCCAGTCTCGATAATACTACGACTAGGGATATTTAATGATTAAACCTTACATCGATTAATACTGTCTCATAGCTTATTAATCATGTACTAATCATATGAACTTTTATCATTTATATATTCCGGTAATCTAATTTCAAATTATAAAAGAGTAATTTCCTCTGTCACATAGTTAATTTGTACAACAACACCATGTTCTGTACAAATAGTGATGCTATGGGTCATAATTATCCAACAAAACAGTCCAAAATAGTCACCAAAAATACCCCAAATAGCCCAAATATCACCCTAAAATAGTGAACAAATACGATGACCAAACAACAGCAAAATCGTTCCAAAACGGTGAAGAAACCTAGACAAAACAGCAGCCCAAAATGGTGGAAATATCGAACCAGTGAACCAGAAAAGTTACGGAACATTAACCCTTCTGGCGACGACATAACGCACTCCCGGGAAGCGATTTAAAAACGAAAGGCCTGAGGGCACCCTTCGTTATATTTTTATTTTATTATCCTGGACACGACATGCTTGGTTGGATATGGAATACGTCGACCGAACATGCGAAGTCCTACATTAAAAACGGCCAAATTATTGGTCACATCTCTATTTTATTATTCCGCCATTTATTTTATTCCGTATTTATCTTTATTTCTATTTCGTAGTTAATTTATATTTATCATTGCTATATTATTTCGCATTTATTTTCAGTTATTAATCTTCTTTTAATATTTCATACTTAGTTTACTATTTATTGCTTCCGTTATTTATTGTTATTTCATCACGTGTATTATCATATTTCATATATACATTGGGTTAATGATTGCATTATGTTAAATGATCGGTGCTACCTCTTACGGTATAACGGATGAAAACCCAGACGTAAATTCTGTAGCCGAATCTGAATGGACGGTAGTGCGGTCTGTACTTGGGATACAACTCCACGTACCGCTTAAGAAACTTTCAAGCACGTGTTTCATTTTGTGATTTAAATATATGTTTATTGTTCCGTTATTCATTTTCTATGCATTGCTACTTGATGTGCATGGGCTAATTACGTTTTTTTAAAGGTCCTCAATTTGAGGAGAAAAAAAGCCCAAAAGGCTACCTTTACCACGCCTATTTATTATTCAGTTATTTACTTTTCGTACATTTTTTCTTTGTTTATTCATGTATTGTTACTTGATGCGTACGGGCTAATTATGTTGGTTTAAAGGTCCTCAATTTGAGGGAGAAGTAGCCTAAAAGGCTACCTTTACCACAATATTTTGCCGCACCTTTTTATTATTAGGTTATTTACTTTCCTCATGTTATTTATTTATGCATTGTTAATCTAGTGCGCATGGGCTAATCATGATGGATTAAAAGTCCTATATCCGAGGGAAATGCCTAAAGGCTACCTTTACCACGACGCTTTGCCGCGCCAGACGGAGTATACATGGTTGAATGTGAAATACGTTCAATCAAACATGCGAAGTCATATATAGATATTGGCCTTGGTCACATCTCTTTTATTATTATGTTATTTACCTTTCGCTTGTTATTGCTTTATTTATTTACGCATTGCTATCTCGTGCGTATGTGCTAATCACGTTAAGCTAAAGGTCCTCAATTTGAGGGAGAAAAAGCCCAAAATGATACCTTTACCACGATGTTTTGTCGCGCCAGGTCGCACCATTTTTCTTCTAATTTTATTATTCATATTTTTTCATTATTTATCGCTTCATATTCATAGTATTAGTTATCTCTATTCATTCTGCCGCATCACTTCACGTTTACTTCCATGCATGCTTACCTCTTTAGTTATTTCTTTTACATTACGTACTTAATCATCTGCTTTTATTATTAATACTTTTACAGTTATTGTTAATTATATTATTGCGCTTCATTATTTAATACGTTTATGGAATTATGCATTCACCTTCATTTTTATTTACGTTTATGGGTGTGCAAACTTGTGTGTTGATTAAATTATCTTGCATGTGTTTCATAAGACTTGGTTGTACTATTGTATAAATTCTTTCATTACAATTGGCATAAGTAAGGGACCATTCTGAACCCAACGGTTTGAGGTCTTCCCTTGTGAGGGGTGAGTGCGACCTTAAATTATTTCCCAGTTCACATTGGGTGGTGACTCCATTTATTTCTCTGATTTAGTCCCTTACGGGCTACTTCGTACTCCTGACTGGGCCGCGAGCCCGGACAGTATCGCCCACCTCTGTGGCCATGTCCATACCTACCTATGGCCAAAAGATTGACGTTCGAAGTAACCAACAACATGGCTGAATATGAAGCATGTGTCTTTGGACTGAAAGCACTAATAGCCTTGAGAGCCATGGACATAGAAGTTTATGGTGACTCGATGTTGGTAGTCCGACAGATGCGAGGGGAATGGGAATTAAAAAAGACCAGTTGAGACCCTACATACTCCATCTCAGGAATTTGGCATAGGCTATCCCCGACTGTAATTCCCGTACTTGTCACGAGAAGAGAACTAAATGGTGGATTCGTTAGCCACCCTAGCTGCAACTTGGGAAAATCCGAAAAAACTGGTAATAAGACCCATTTGTGCTGAAAACAGCTACCAGACCTAGTTATGAGATAGGGAGAATCTTTGAAGTAGAAGTCGACGATGGAAAACCTTGATACTACGATATTCTATAGTATCTAGAACATGGAGAATTCCGAGAAGGAGTCGACAAGAAAGATAGAATATCCATTCAGAAATTGGCTTCCCAGTATGTGAGTTTGAGGGGAGAGCTATACAAGAGACAAGCCAATGGAATCCAGCTAAAATGTTTGAGAAAAAAAGTGGCTCAGAAGGTGATGGAAGTGGTGCACGCTGGAGTATGTAGACCGCACATGAATGGATTGAATTTGTCTCGCAAAATAGTGAGATAGAGATTTTACTGGTCGACCATGGAAGCTGACTGCGAAAAGCTGGTGAAGCACTGTCACGATTGCTAGGCACATGGAAACTTGAACCATCTACCACTATAGAATTTCACAGACTGTCAGAACCATGGCCTTTCTCAGTGTGGGGTATTGACATGATTGGAGAAATTAGGCTGCATGCATCAAATAGACACCGCTTTATAGTAGTGACGGTAGACAGAAGTCAGCCCAACCAAATCAAGTGGTAGAGGCGGGATATTCAAAAGAAAGGGCTTGGTATTACGTGTAAAGCCTTAGTTATTTTTCAAAATTGGTGGAAGTCGAGTCATTTCATAATGTTACAGCGAAGGAGATGGCCAAGTTCATAGCCCGTAATATAGTATGTCGATACGAAATTCCACATCACATAGTGACAGACAATGGAGTCCAATTTCAAGGAGAAACAAAGGCGATATTGTAGAAGTACGGGATGAGGCATCACAAATCATCACCTTACAGGCCACATGCTAATGGGGCGGTGGAGGCGGCCAACAAAACCATAAAGAAAATACTAGCTAAGATGACAGAAAGTTATGAAGATTGGGCTGACAAACTACCGTATGCCCTGTGGGGGTATAGAACTTCGGTGAGTATGGCAATGGGAGCCACACCCTATGATTTGGTTTATGGGATGGAGGCAGTGTTACTAGTGAAAATAGAGATACAGTCATATGGGTACTAGCAGTGGCAGGATTACTTGAGCAGGAATGGCCTCGCAGAGGTTCGAACAGCTAGCATTACTGGATAAGAAAAGGATAAATGCCTTGTATCACATACAGCTATACCAGAAAAGGTTGGCCAGGGCGTTCAACAAGAAGGTGCGTCCCACCAAGATCAGAGAAGGTGATCTAGTGCTCAAGCAGTCAAAGCCATTGATAATTGACCCAAGGGGAAAGTTCAGGCCCAATTGGGAAGGGCCCTACCTAGTCAAAAAGGTGAAGGGGAATGAGGCAGTTAGACTGTAAGATTTGGAAAGGAACAAATTCACTGAGCCCATCAACATGGATAGACTGAAACAATACTTGCATAAGAAAAATAAAAAAGGCTTGTTGGGTTGAAAATCCGCAAAGAACAGCCCGAGAAAAATATAGAGCACGAGTGAGCAAGAAAAATGGTTACTTATAAGATCTGTGAGGAACAATTAGTGACAGAGGTATCCTTGCAATGCAGTTTATTATCTCCTACATATGTATTAAGAAGTAATGCAAACACCTTTATTGAAACAAATGTTCAAGATGTTCGTAGATTGCATAAATCCCTGCTAATCGGGAAAGATTAGAGTCAAGTAATTACAAATCACGTCTTTTATTTCTTAGGTGCTGGACTAAGGTCAGGAGATCTAGGAGAATGAGCGTTGGGAGGCCCTAGAGCAGCGACGAGCCACGTTCAGTACTGAGACCTTTGGTCTGGAAATGGTCCAAGAGGCAGCGAGACAGGGGCCCACTTTAGAAAGTGTGATGTCTAGAGACAGGGTTATAGAGACACCTATATTGTCGAGGAACCCTGGCGGGAAGATAGAACGAGCTGGAGTGCAGGCCGGGAAGGGGTACGCAGTGCCGAGGAAATCCACGGTGACATGACTAATTCCCCCACCAAGGACACATCAACGTGATGTTTTCAGTAGTAGGCACAACAACCACTCATGCCATTCCGCATAAGGAAGGTTTTTCATCATTAAAGCCTGAGCAAGGTGGTGATGAGGGCCATAAGAAATAAAGACAGGAGTCAAAAGAGGAACAATAAGTCTTAACTTCTCTTACAACCAGATTTAAATATATATATATATATATATATATATATATATATATATATATATATATATATATATATATACATATATATATAATTTTTAGCTCGCTGAATTGAAAACCTGAAAAGGCGACCCAGGCAAGATAGAGCAATTAGCTAAGTTGAAAATCCAAAGTGAAAATTTAGACGAAAGATAGAACGAACCTGTAAAATAAGGGGACTCCCAAGAAATCGGCTTACAAGATGGTGTTTTATCCTGTCTAAACCATGAAGTGTCTCGGCTAAGATAACATGGGAATGATCATGATCACTTCAGATTCCCTCGATGACATGTAATAAATGATAGTCGCCTCTCGTACTATCACAACCCACTAAGAGGTATTGGGCAAAGATACAAAATAAGACTACATTCCTCCAAGGACGGGACCCTACCTCAATCCTAGAAGATACGTGTAAAAAGACCTGTAACTTAATGGATGAAGCACAAAGTAGTATCTTTTCTGCATCTTAAGGACAACAAAGGAAAGCTTCAGAGGCTTCCCCGAGGGTATTGACATTGGAAACACGACATCAGGAGAAAAATGCAAGCTGAGAATGGCAGCAAACTCCTCAGGAAGAGGGCATATTTCGAAATCTTGGAATCGAAAGACATGATTTTCAGTATCCCAAAAGGATGAGGCCACTTTCAAAAAGGCGAAATCCATTTTGACCCGGTATAGGTAATGAAGAGCAGAGAGCTGAGCCATGTCTGGGATGACCAGTCTACCACCCCGTTAATAAGGACACAACGAGATCTTGAGCCATGAGACCATAGAGAACTGAGCAATCACCGAAAGAGAATTGGCAGAAGGAAACTGTAAGCAGGCCAAATGGGGCACCAAAAGCTTCTTATAGGCAAAGGGGCACCAAAGGCTAATAGGATTTCTAAAGGGGTGAAGAAAACCCTCTAGCGTAAGGAATGCCTAACCAAGGATGACATCAAGCCAATAAGACAAAGAAACCCAATCAGAGTAAGGAATGCATCCATGCATACATGCACACATGTCGCATACACATAATTTTTTCTTATGTTCGCTGGCTTTGAAGAAAAAGAAAAAACGGCAAGGACGAGCAACTATAAAAAAGAGAGGAACCTCAGGAATGAGGATGAGCAACTCCAAAGAATGGAGAAGAACTCCAAGAATGAAGAAGAACCTCGGAAATGAGGACGAGCAGCTCCAAGAATTGAGTGGAACCTCGAGAATAAGAGCGAGCAACTCCAAAGAATGGAGAAGAACTCCAAGAATGGAGAGGAAACTCGGGAATGAGGGCAATGAACTCCAAAGAATAAAGAAGTACTCCAAGACTGGAGAGTAACCTCAGGAATGAGGACGAGCAACTCTAAGAATGGAGAAAAACTCCAAGAATGGAAATGAACCTCGGGAATGAGGACAACCAACTTCAAAAATAGAGAAGAACTCCAAGAATGGAAATGAACTTCGGGAATGAGGACGAGCAACTCCAAAATGGAGAAGAACTCCAAGAATGAAGAGGAACCTCGGGAATGAGGACAAACAACTCCAAGAATGGAGAACACCATCGGGAATGAGGGCGAGCAAAAAGCCTCGAGAATGAAGACGGATCAGGTAAGTAAAAAAAATGCATGCATGACTTTGATAAGGTTGTCACTGTCACACACTACACAAACCCCATCAAAGTGGAGGTGACTGTAGACATTGTATTTTTGCATAAACGCGATGATGAGCCTCGTATGGAGGCACTACCTGAAAAATTATGGAAGTTGTAAAAAAAGAATACTGGGAGGAAATAAGACTTCCAAAATTAGCACCTCATCGGATTCGAACTCACTAGCCAGCCTCAGATTCGCTCAGTCAGCATCAGCTTCAAACCTTAGCCTCCGACATACATCTTCCTATGCAATCGACCTATGTAGCCCATGCAATCTATGTAATCGGCCTATGCAACCCTTGCAGCCCAAAACCCACATGCACAATAAATCCTCTCATCAAATCACTTGCCAAAATTAACAAAGATTTGAAATCCCCTTATTACCAAATATGCAAGATCCTAGACCCATACTAGAAAGAATTCTCACTTCCTAATATAAGTGATTTGAGTTTCCCTTATAAACCCCTTAATCATCTTATATAAAGAATGAGATTTTGACATAGAAGGAAGGGGAGAGGCTGTCATAGAGGGATAGCGGTAACTTGAAGGATAAGAAAACCCTAGGAGGAGACAACGATAAAAGAAATGAGAGAATCACCGAAAGAAGGGAGGGGATAAAAAATTGAAAAAAACGGAAGAGAACCGAAAAAAATGAAAAAAAATGGAGAGGAAAAATAAGGCAACCATCACCCTAATCATTCTCATCTCTACAGCGACATCAGCGTAGAAGGAAGACCTGGACGTGAAAGCCGTGAACTAGTGAATAGAGATAGAACATGAACTAGAGGTGAGAATAAGGTAGACCGGATGTGAAATCAGCGACATTAGCGTGAGATGAACCAAATTGTGAGGTAGGAACGTGAAGAAGAACCAGAAACAGTGAACCAGCAATAACCAGAAAATATAAACTAAAAAATCCTAGATATGAGAAGGAGCAGAAACTGAGTGAGGAAGAGAACCAGACCATGTTGGGTTTCTACTATAGTCTCGAGATCAATTAAGTAACGAAAATACATGTGAATACATCAAAAAGTACGGCGGAAACATATTTACATTGATCAGATTGGATGCATCGAAGAATAAAACTTTTGCTCATTCCTTGTTGAATTCGACCATGCCCAAATTTGTGCTCCATGGATTTGTCTTTAAGCTCCATGCTTTTGAAAAGGATTCCATGCCCACGGGTGGGTTTCCCTATCACCTTGTATGACCCATTCGAGTGCTAACTCTTGTTGATTTTTACAACAAAAATCACCATCTCCATGCTTGATCATTCGGCCATTAAGAAAATGGAGATGAAGAGAGTTTGGCCATCTTGGCCGAATACTGGGGAGAGAGAGAGGAAGATTGTGTGTTGTGTTGGTGGATTTGTGTATCTATACAAAAATATTAAAATTCAAATACCAAAAATAAATTAATAAAATGGTAAAAGCCTTTCAAAAGTCTAACTTGAGTGTTAAACACTCTTCCAACAACAACCATCACTATTCAAGTCAAAAGTGACATGTTGTCAATCACTCAAAGTGACTAGACATCACATCAATCAAAGTGACTAATGATTTGACGCTAGATGTGACTTGTGGGCCGCAGTTGAATTCGAAATGCGAGTGCGCTCGTAAACACTCATGAGCTCGGATTCACTAATTCCGAATTAACGAATTTTCCGTTGCGACGTAATTAAATCAAATTTAATAAATAATTATGCCCATCAAAATTACTATTCACATCGCTAATGAATTAATTTAAATTAACTCGTTCGCCCGAATTAAAATCTAATTTTAATTCCGCATCGAAATCCAATTTTGATTAATATATCGAATATATTAATTTACTGATTAATTCCAAATTAATCGTTCTCTCCCTTTAAATAGTATTTTATCCCAGATAAAATATCTCCGTAATTAATCCCATATTAATTTTCTCTCACATCTAATTAATCCCAAAGTGCGAGTCATACATCATCGGTGAATCTTCGGGAAGCGACCCATGAGATCCCCAGATATATTGGCAGTAAATACGGCCGTCGAACTATCCGAACACGTACGTACCTAGTACTATATTTTAACCGATTTACAAGACAAGGTTGGCTTCTAGCAAAGTGCCATGCCTACCCAATTCTCCAGAAATATTCTTAAAGAAATATATGATCTTTTTCAGGCGTAGTATACGTAGTATATGTGTATGTCGATCCAGTATCGGATGTCACGTGCTAGGCCTGGGGTTGGGAATGTGTCTGCCCCGTACGAAGCACATGTTAGATCTCTGGTAACTAGTCTCTATAATCGGATAGACATGAACTTGTCATAATATCCCGATAGCTGGAGCATATAAGAGCACTAGTTCCGTATCCTACGTGATCATCATCTCCATATGTCTAAAGTGATACTTCCATCTTGACATCACACCCAATACACTACGATTCTCAATATACCCAGAAGAGGCGTACACAGAACCGGTTAAAGCCTTGCACGACCAAAACCAAAGTATATTGATTGTCGCCAGTATTAGCGGTGTAAGTCTCAGGTTAATACCAAATACACCTACCCTGAAGCGGACTCCCATAGACACACAGACATACTACCAATGGGATTCCGCGGGGTCTATCCAGAGCGAAGTTGTTTTCCGTACTATCGATAAAACACAACCTCATATCGCACTTGCATAAGTATCCAATACTTAAATATATGAGAACTATGCCGTTATGCCCTCACAACGCGTATAAGTGCAATAATAGTGTATTCCACATTACCAATGTCCTGTCTCGATAATACTACGACTAGGGATGTCTAATGATTAAAACCTTTATGAATTGATACTGTCTCATTTTATCTCAATCTAGAACTAATCATAAGGACCTTTTATCATTTATGTATTTTGGTAATCCAATTACAAATGACAAAAGAGCAATTTCCTTCGTCACATAGTTAATTTGTACAACAACACCATGATCTGTACAAATAGTGATGCTATTGGTCATAATTGTCCAACAATCTCCCACTTGGCCTATAGCCAATGACTCAGGTGTCTTACACCTGAACTATGTACGGACGGCTCAAACTTCTACTGAGAAACAGCTTTCATATGTGGATTTATAAGGTTATCATCTGATGCGATTTATTCGATCATCACATCACCACGATGTATGATCCGACGAACCAAATGAAACCATATGAAGTACATATCGGATCATTGATGAGACCGTTAATTCTTTAGCCTGTGCTGTAGCCTAGCTCAGCTGCTAACAGAATTATATCTAATCTAATTAGAATTATTTAGATCCAAAATGATACTTTTGTTGCGACAGTTGCAGTAAAATTCCACTTTTATTGTTTATTCAGTAACAGTATCTTGCTTGGAAGATTTCCAGCTCACTGTTCTGTTATTCAAACTATATAGTACCGTTTTGCGACTTATAGTCATCTTTGTCGGTTTGGAAACTTGAAGTAGTGAACCTAGTCACTTCAAGTTCTCATTCTCCATAGTATAAGACAACATCCTTAGTTCCTCTAAGATACTAAAGAATGTTCTTAACATCAATCTAGTGACTTTCACTTTGATTGCCTGATTGTGATTCCATATGCTCAAAGCATATGAGACACCAGGTCACGTACATTTATTTCAATGTACGAGTACTTAGAGAGTGTCAACACCTTTTAGATCTATCCCAGTAGATCTTTATTCCTAGATTAAAGGTTGTCTCTCCCAAGAATTCTACGGAGAATTTTCATGAAAGTCAAGCTTTCACCGATTGTAATATGGGAATTTCATTTCCAAGAAATGATATGTCATCATTTTATAGGACATTCACTGTCAGTGCGCTCCCACTAACCTCATTATACACACAAGAATTATATTCGTTTTGAATTAAATCATATACCATTATGATTACATCAAAATGATTGTTCCAAGAACATAATGCTTACTACAATCCATACATGGATCGAATTAACTCGCAAACCCTGTTTGCTTGTTTTGGTACGACAAAACCGTTCAAATGTTGATAAATATCCTCCAAAAGATTTCCGTTAAGGAAAACGATCTTGACATTCTGCTGCCATATTTCATAAATGAAACATGCATCATTAGCAAGCATTATCCAAATGGATTCAACCATGACAACAGACAAAAGGATTCGTCGTAATCAACACCATGTTGATGACAATACCCTTTCTGTATAAGCCTAGCTTTATACATTTATATGTTGCCATCAATGTATGTCTTCCTTGAAGACCTTTACAGTACCAATAAACACAATGTATTATGGTACAACAACTAGTATCCATACTTGGTTGATTTACATGGAATCTATTTCGGACATTATGGCACTTTGCCATAATAGGTAGTCGATACCTTGTGTCACTTCCTCATACGTAGTCAGTTTTCTCAATAAGATTGACATCTTTATGAGGTGAGATCAGAAACCCATACCTCCCAGGTTGTCTTCTGACTCTCTCCGACTATGCAGTTCTTGTGTATTTGAAGATTATGGTATAGTTTCATCCTTGATGAACTGTTTGTGTTCCATTAAGGAATTGGTGTCTGGAATAGTATTACTACGATTTTCATCGAGTTTTACTATCCTCCCACTTACCACTGCATATAGGTATTCCTTTTAGGAAAATCGCATGGTGAGCAACAATTAAAATTGTTCCCTTGTGAGTTGTATAAGGACTATACTTTGGTTTCCCTTGGATAACCAATTACAGATAGACACTTATCCAATTTGAGTTCTAGTTTGGTATCATCCAAACGTATGCCTAGCATTCCCAAATCTTCAAGAATGAGAAAACCCGATTTTTTTCCTGTTCATATCTAATATGAATTATGTATAACAGATTTTCATGAAACCTTATTCAAAATAAGTATTGCACTGTTTAATGCTTATCCCTTTGAAGGAAAATGGTAGCTCAGAGCGACTCATGATTAACCTTATCGTGTCCAACAAAATTTGGTTTCTCCGTTTGGACACACCGTCAAATTGACGTGTTCCGAGAGGAGTCCTCATTGAAAGAATACTATACTCTTTCAAGCATTCGAGAAACTTATTACTTAAGTATTTTCATCATGGTCTAATCGTGACAAAATAATACTTTAGCCGATCTGTTTGTCTACTTCGTGTCGAAACTTTCTGATTTATGTTTCATAAGAAACACATAACCGTAACGCGATGCCACATCCGTAAAGATTACAAAGTATTCATATCCACCTCTAGCCTAGCTAGATATGAGCCCACTTACATCACTATGAACAATGGCTAACAGATCGGTGGCATTCACACTTCTACCAAGTAAAAAGTATTTTAGGTACTTTACCTAATAAACTAGATTCGTAGACATCATTTGAATAAAATCAAATCCGTCCTAGTATCCACTCTTCAAAAGTGTGGATATACGAGTCTTGTTTAATGTGTTCCAGACATAATGCCACAAATAAGTCTCATATGATCAAATCAGTTTGAGCTACTTGTTTGTCATGTTATATGTTTGAGATTTATTTATATTCAAAATATAAATACTATTATTCACATCTAATGTGTTTATCTCAATATCATCTTTATAAAATAAAACACTTTAGTGTTCTAGAATATAAAGGTATACTCGCAACGAGTTATACTCGATATACAGATAATGTTTCTAGTCAAACTAGATACATTTAACAGTTTCCTAATTTAAGTACACACCCGAAGGGTGGTTCTCAAATTTAGGTATCTACGGTTAAAACAGCGACCGTCGTCCCATTTCCTATTCGCAGATAAATCTCATCTGAAGTCAGTATCCTGCTAATAAGCAGATTCTGCCTATCAATACATATTTATATACCACATTTAGTATCTAAAATCCAATTTTAATACTAGTAGTGAACATGTTTATGACAATTATTCTTGAAGTCGGAGCCTTGCTCCTCTTCACTTCCTTCATGTCTGCCTTGTTCATGCGACAGTCACGCTTCAAGTGACCCAATTTGCCATAGTTTAGGCAGACATCTTGGGATATGTCATTTGTCTTCCTAGAAGACTGTGATGATTTTGCCTTTGCCCTTTTCTACACCCCAGAAGCCTTCAGCCAAGCCTTAGCCTTCTGGGATATCGAAGTAAGATACGCCTTGTGCTTCTTGCCATTATTGCAAACTTTGGCTTTGTCTCATTGAGCATAGCCATTAACTCTCCAAGAGTTTTCTATTGCAATTAATACTTCTAAGATCTAAGTATAGACCTATGAAGATCCTTTAATTTCAACATCATGATTTAAAGATCTAATCCTTAGTTATGATGATGAAATTAAGGAGTCATTATGGCAAGGATAATGGATTAAGCACTAAAGTTATCATCACATGAATGTTCCAAAGATCATGCTCTATTATTTGCTCAACTCCGGGCTTTCTCGAGATGTCATTTTATCAAATAAAATAACTTCTCGATTCTCAAGACTATCTTGAGGTTTTATTCCCAATCTGAAGATTAAACCATTTAAATATATTTTCATCCAAGATTTATGATTTAAATGCTCAATCTTTCAATTTATCTTGATTCTATAGTCCAACTATTTAATCAACGATTTGAGGTACCTTTGTATATAATGATGACTATAGTCCAACTATATAATCAACTATACTTTGATTTGTTAAATTCAATTATATTGATTACTATAATCCAATTATAAAATCAACTATTTATTGAATTAGTTTGAATACAGTCCAACTGTTTAATTAAAACAACGTTTGTATATATTGACGAATAATGAAATGAGCGCGTATGGCAAGTATATAAACGAAATTGAAAATCTAATACTTGCCTCCTACTATTTTTTGACGAGCCTCTAACCCTCTGTTGAGTACTCAGGAAACCTTGTTTCCTAGTGGGCTAGGATCCCGTTAAATAACACACAATCTTGACTTTGGCCAACAAATTGTATGATACTTAACTAGGTAGATCTCTAAGATCAATTGGATCCCATCCAATTCCTAGATCTAGTAGGTGGACATCCAAGTCCGAAACATATATCTTATATATGCCAATATATACAATATATTCCCTAACCTTTTTCCTCTGAATCAATTAAGTCTTGGCTTTGGCACAATAAACTTAATGATCCCAGTTAAGCGGAACCCATTGACTTTGGAAAGCTTCGCAATCAATGTCGATGGACAAGAAGTGATCTTGAATTTGGCCAACAAATCACAACTTGGACAAGACACCGTTATAGAACAAAGCCTTCATGATTCAAACACATCCGCGACGGAAAAGGTCTTGACTTTGGCCAACAAACCAATGCCAATCTTGGATCTTGAGTAAGAATCACTCAATGGAAGGAAAAACGCTTAATATATTTTGAAGGGTTTTTCGCATAAATTGGCAACCAATTTATTATCTTTGTTAAGGTCTCATCATCATACACCCTTAAACATGCATTCTGAAAGCATAATAAAGCGCGTAAATAAATTTAATAATGATATACGGATGGATACTTAACACATTGTTCCTAAAACAAATCTCTCCCTTTCCTCTCTCCCGCTAGCACAACTTCTACCCAATTACATAACACTTTTAAATAAACCTCATTTATATTGAGGGAAATAGGTGAGAAGAGAAATACAAAGAGTTATGAGAGATAAGACTGGACACGCATGTACAATTTGATAAATTCTAAATTTATTACAACAATTTCCAAAATTACCCTCACCCATCTAATATCCATCCGATATACATTATTCATGCATCACAATCATGTATTCACACAAGCATGTTATCAATCAATCTAATCCAATTAATGAATCTGAATATTAATGACCATCCAATGTTCAAACAACGATTTGATTTTGCGCGAGTCAAACTCGTTTTGCGAATAAGTACTCAAAGTACGAATTCTTGAATTATTTTAAACTACAACATTAAATCCAATTTAACTTGTATTTAATATTAATTCATTTATTTAATTCCAATTGAATAATTACACTTTTAAATGCGCGTTTACGACTTAGATTCCAAATCTAATCTAAACGGGTCTCAAAGCCCAATAAACATCCAATGTCATTTAATTAAAGTCCAATGAGCTTTCAATTAATTTCTTAAGGTGTGGGCTTCGGCAACCAAAGCCCAATCAAGGAATAACCCCATAAGCCTAGAAATCAATTTAGGCATATTAGGCACAATTAAACTTTAAAGGCCATTAGTCATATTTGGACTTTATGGTTATGGTTTGGGCCCAATTGGATCCAACCAATTAGCCTAAACCAAACTTGGCCCAACCAAGCCCATTAGCCCAATAACAACTTTTACAAGCCCAATTCCAAATTTGGCCCAATTATTTAAATTACCAAAATTCCAAATTTTATAATTCAATTAACCAAAGTGTATAACCATAATTAATTAACTAAATTAACATTTCCAAAACATCAATTTACATAATTAATCATGCTCATTATCATCAACATATGTCCAACACATTTGAATCAAAAATCAATCATTTTCCATGCTTCAACACTCATGGCAATTTAGGGTTTTATGTCCAATTCGGTTTCAATCCAATTAAATCCACAATCAACATTACCCAAGTGATTTCAACTCATCCAATGATCAAAATCAAA
Source organism: Zanthoxylum bungeanum (assembly GCA_019454045.1). Taxonomy (NCBI): domain Eukaryota; kingdom Viridiplantae; phylum Streptophyta; class Magnoliopsida; order Sapindales; family Rutaceae; genus Zanthoxylum; species Zanthoxylum bungeanum. Next base: position 50,739 of record SKCR01026707.1, read on the forward strand.
AAATTCATCATGAATTAAGGCATGTGGTATTCGGCCAACCCAACCCAATTGGGGAAAATTGTTCCAAATCAATTTTCATGAAATTGATCACATACAACTTCAATTAAACATCATTCAAGCATACTCAATCAAACAATTTCATCAAATCATGCTCAAATCGATTTTACCCAATTTTAACCCTAAATCAATTTTCATGCTTAAATCCACTCTAATACCATTGTTGGGTTTCTACTATAGTCCCGGGATCAATTGAGCAATGAAAATACATGTGAATACATCAAAAAGTATGGCGGAAACATACTTACATTGATCGGATTGGATGCATCGAAGAACAAAACTTTTGCTCATTCCTTGTTGAATTCGGCCATGCCTAAATTTGTGCTCCATGGATTTGTCTTTAAGATCCAAGCTTTTGAAAAGGATTCCATGCCCACGCGTGGGTTTCCCTATCACCTTGTATAAACCATTTGAGTGCTAGCTCTTGTTGATTTTTGCAACAAAAATCACCATCTCCATTCTTGATCATTCGACATGAAGAAAATGGAGAGGAAGAGAGTTTGGCCATCTTGGCCGAATACTAGGGAGAGAGAGAGGAAGATTGTGTGTTGTGTTGGTGGATTTGTGTATCTAATACACAAATATTAAAAGTCAAATACCAAAAATAAATTAATAAAATGGTAAAAGCCTTTCAAAAGTCTAACTTGAGTGTTAAACACTCTTCCAACAACAACCATCACTATTCATGTCAAAAGTGACATGTTGTCAATCACTCAAAGTGACTAGACATCACATCAATCAAAGTGACTAATGATTTGACGCTAGATGTGACTTGTGAGCCGCACTTGAATTCGAAATGCGAGTGCGCCCGTAAACACTCCCAGGCTCGGATTAACTAATTCTGAATTAATGAATTTTCCGTTGCGACGTAATTAAATCAAATTTAATTAAATAATTATGCCTAGCAAAATTACTATTCACATCGCTAACGAATTAATTCTAAATTAACTCGTTCTCCCGAATTAAAATCTAATTTTAATTCTGCGTCGAAATCCAATTTCGATTATATATCGAATATATTAATTTACCGATTAATTCCAAATTAATCATTCTCTCTCTTTAAATAGTATTTTATCCAAGATAAAATATCTCCGTAATTAATCCCAAATTAATTTTCTCTCTCATCTAATTAAATCTAATTAATCATAGATTAATAAAGTGCGAGTCATACATCATCGGTGAATCTTCGGGAAGCGACCCATGAGATCCCCGGATATGTGGCAGTAAATACGGCCGTCGGACTATCCGAACATGTACGTACCTAGTACTACGTTTTTACCGATTTACAAGACAAGGTTGGCTTCTAGCAAAACGCCATGCCTACCCAATTCTGTAGAAATATTCTTAAAGGAATATACGATCTATGTCAGGCGTAGTATACGTAGTATATGTGTATGTCGATCCAGTATCGGATGTCACGTGCTAGGCCTGGGGCTGGGAAAGTGTCTACCCCGTACGAAGCACATGTCAGATCTCTGGTAACTAGTCTCTATAATCGGATAAATATGACCTTGTCATAATATCCCGATAGCTGCAGCATATAAGAGCACTAGTTCCGTATCCTACGTGATCATCATCTCCATATGTCTGAAGTGATACTTCCCTCTTGACATCACACCTAATACACTACGATTCTCAATAGACCCAGAAGAGGCGTACACAGAACCGGTTAAAGCCCTGGACGACCAAAACCAAAGTATGTTGATTGTCGCAAGTATTAGCGGTGTAAGTCTCAGGTTAAGACCAAATACACCTACCCTGAAGCAGACTCCCATAGACACACAGACATACTAGCAATGGGATTCCGCGGGGTCTATCCAGAGCGAAGATGTTTTCCGTACTATCGGTAAAACACAACCTCCTATCGCACTTGCATAAGTATCCAATACTTAAAAATATGAGAATTATGCCGTTATGCCCTCACACGCGCACAAATGCAATACTAGTCTATTCCGCATTACCGGTGTCATATCTCGATAATACTACGACTATGGATGTCTAATAATTAAACCTTCATGGATTGATACTGTCTCATTTCATCTCAATCCAGAACTAATCATAAAGACCTTCTATCATTTATGTATTTTGGTAATCCAATTACAAATGATAAAAGAGCAATTTCCTTCGTCACATAGTTAATTTGTACAACAACACCATAATATGTACAAATAGTGATGCTATGGGTCATAATTGTCCAACAGACCAAACCTTGAAACCAAGCTTCGATCCTTCGGCGACTGGCTAACGTAATTTCGAGAAAGCAACTTAAAAGACAAGACCTGAGGGCACCTTTACCATTTTTATATTTCACGTCCAGCTAGGTATGGGAAGTCCTACATAAAAAACGGCCAAATCTATGGTCATATTTCTTCTTCGGTATTTTTTTTATTTTTTTTTTATCTTTTTATCTATTTATTCACTTTTATCGTTATTTTATTATTTCGCCTTTATTTTGTTTATGTTTGTTCATGTTGATGTCCATAAGTATATGCATTGTTGTATTATTTCGCGTCTATTTTTTATGTCCGTTTACATTGCATTGATGATTATCTGTGTTATTATCCCTTGCGGTATATCGGATGGAAACCCAGACGTAAATTCCGTAGCCGAATCCGAATAGACGGTAGTACGGTCTGTATTATAGATACAACTCCACGTGCCACTCGGAAAATACTAATATATGCATTTTTACCTCTTTAGTTATTCATTTTACATTATATGTGTGTGATTAATTATTTGCATTGCATTATACTTTTCCTCTTCTTTATATTTTACATAATTTATATTAATTTATTTCATTAATCAGTCGCCTTATATTATGCATGAGAGATTTAATTACATCTTTATGTGGACGGGCCCGGTAATTTTTTATCACGGGTGGAAAAGCCTTGTAGGAGCGAAGTAGGTTTACCGCTATACCTATGATGTTCGGCAACCATGAAACTATTGGGGTTGTAGCTCGTAGAGAGTATTGATTAGCTCGTGGGGGACTAAACCGGAGAATGAACGAGTCACCACCCAGTGTGAACTGGGAAAGATTTATGGCCGCACTCGCCCCTCGCAAGGGAAGACCTCAAACCGTTGGGTTCGGAATGGTCCCTTACTTATGAAAGTATAATATACGGGTTCACACAATGGTATAGTCAAGTCTTATGCAGTTCATTCAAGGTAATTAAAATAAACACAAATTTGCACACTCATAAATATATCAATATTTACCGCCTCTATTACTTAATATTTTATGTAGTTTCTCGAGTTTTATGAATATTTTGATGTGTTTTTATTTATTTTACAGATAAAATAAAATCGGGACTCAATGGAATTAATCAGTCTAAAATTTGGAACAAATAAGGGTAAAAATTGGACTTGACATTTGGATTTTGGAGGTTGGAAACTTGAATGGCTTTCTAATGAAGTACAATTTTGGAATTTCAACTTTACGCAATTTTCATATTTTGGCCATAACGTTATACTCCGATATCGGATTGAGGTGATTCAAGTTCCAAATCAAAGAAAACTCAAATATCTACAACTTGATGTTCATAAAAATTTTGAATTCTGAAATTTTCAAGACCGAAATGGATGAAAAATCCAAAGTGTGTTATATGTAATTATTAAAGTCATTATAAAAAAAATAAAGGAAAATGACAATTTACAATTGTCATGTTTGGTGGAGGATTTGGTACCATGTTTGGTGGCATATTTGGTGGAGAAATTGGTAGAAGCCTTTATATTTACTAATAAATAGCATGCCAAATTTGATGTAAAACTCATACTTTCTTCTGGGGAATTTCCTTAGAATACTAAGAAGTGAGTATCTTGTTTATTTAATTTTAATTTTCTTGTATTTAATTTTTATTCAGTAATAAAACTTTGTTTGTTTTACATAAAGCATGAGTAGGCAACTTCTTTCTGCTAGGGTGAAAGGTGAAACTTTTATTATTATAATTTAGATTAATCTCTCTTATTTTATAATATATAAATTATCTTAAAACTTGACTTAATTAGATACCGCCTTTATGGTAGGTTGGACTTAATTAAATTAATTTTAAACATGACTTAATTAGATACCGCTTTTATGGTCAGTTGAAATTAATTAAAATATGACTTAATCAGGATACCGCATATATGGTCGGTTGGTAATATAATACAAATTTATATATTATAATAAAAGAGATTTCTAGATTTTACATAATAAAAGTGGATCCCCAAACCCCGACATTTTATTTCATTGTCATAATTTTTACTTTTTAGTTTTAAACTTATTGCATGATGTTTTATTTATTTATGTCTTTAGTAGTCCTAGGTATGTGTGTTGTAACTAAATACAATATCTAGGGTTGTGATAAATTCCAAATCAATAGTCTTATAAGTTGACTTTTCTTGTGTCTTGTGTAATATTCTGGTTTATTTATCAAGTCTTAAACTTAATGCTTATTATTAATTGGCCACTAATAAGATTTATTTGGTAAACTTAAAATGAACTTGACAAACAGATTTTAGGTTTCAGCCTTAGACTTAATAGCTCACAATCTCACATTCACCTTAGAGATTTCCTTCCAAGATAGACATATACCTGTCGGGTGTGGGTAGCCATAATTGGAATTTAATCTTAATGAATTCAGAGTTTCTAGATAGACATATACAACCAATTTCCATTCGAGACATAAAAATTATGGTGGTCGAAAGCTTCATTGTTGGTTTCTATTGATGTCCCAAGATCAATTTAAGTAATGAAATGAATGAATATAACTAAGAAGCATGGCGGAAACATACTTACAAAGATCGGTTTTGGATGTGTGGATCAACAAAATTTTCTCCTCCAAGTCCTCTATGATTCGGCCAAGAAGAGATTTGAGGAAGATGATGAAGCTCCAAGCTTTTAGAAATCCAAGCTGTAAGATTCGGTTCCCTATCACATCTGTTTGATCCTTGAATTTGTGGTAGCAAATGAAGAAAAAATCCAAGTTCTTCTAATGGAGCTCACGGTTTTCTTTGTATTTGGAGAGAGAGAAAAGTTTTTGTATTTCACACTTTTGTTTTCCAAAAACAATATGAAAAAAACCTTACAAAATTTGGTATATGCCTTTCAAAAAGTCAAAGTAAATTTTGGCTCTAATTTTGCATTAAATGCACACGACCACCTCCATCATGAATAGTGACTGCATGTCACTCACCAAAAAGGTGACAAGCCATCAATCACTAAAGTGATGAGTGATGTGACTCGCGATATGACTTGTGGGCCCCACTCGATTCAAAATGCTAGTGTGTCCGCAAAACACTTCTGGGCTCGGTTTCGCTAATTCCGAATTAACGAATTTCCGTCACGACGTAATTTAAATAATTATACCTAGCGAATTACTATTCACGTCGCTAACGAATTAATTCTAAATTAACTCGTTTGCCCGAATTAAAATCCGATTTTAATTCCGCGTCGAAATCTCTATTTCGTTTAATATATCGAATATATTATTTTGTCGATTAATTCCAAATTAATCTTTCTCTATCTTTAAATAGTACTTTATCCAAGATAAAGTTTTTCCGCAATTAATCCCAGATTAATAAAGTTCGAATCAAACGTCATCGGCGAATCTTCGGGAAGCGACCCAAGAGATCTTCGGATATGTTGGCAGTAAATACGGTCGTCGGACTATCCGAAAAAGTACGTACCTCGTACTACGTTTTTACCGATTTACGAGATAAGGTTGGCTTCTAGCAAAGCACCATGCCTTCCCAATTCTCTAGAAATATTCTTACTACAATATACGATCTTTATCAGGCGTAGTATACCGTAGTATTGCGTATTGCGATCCAATATCGGATGTCACGTGCAAGGCCTGGGGCTGGAATAGTGTCTACCCCGTATGAAGCACATATCGGATAATCATGACATTGTCATATTATCCGGATGGTTACAACACTATAGAGAACCAGTTCTGAACCCCTGCGTGATCATCATCTCCATATGTCTGAAGTGATACTTCCGTCTTACATCACATCCAATATACTACGATTTCCAATAAACCCAGTAGATGCGTACACAGAACCTGTTAAAGCCCTGGACGACCAAAACCAAAGTTTACCGATTTTCGCAAGTACTATCGATGCAAGTCTCAGGTTAAGACCAAATACACCTACCTTGAAGCGGACTCCCATAGACACATATACTACTACCAATGGGATTCCGCGGGGTCTATCCAGAGCGAAGCTGTTTTTCGTACCATCGGTAAAACACAACCTCCTCGCACTTGCATAAGTATCCTATACTTAAACATATGAGAACTATACCGTTATGCCCTCACAACGCGCACAAGTGCAATACTAGTCTATTCCGCATTATCGATGTCTAGTCTCGATAATACTACGACTAGGGATATTAAATGATTAAACCTTTATGGATTGATACGTCTCATATCATCTCAATCCGGAACTAATCATATGGACTTTTACCATTTATATATATCAAAGTAAATGAATCACAAATCGGTAAAAGGTAATTTCACTATTACATAGTTAATTTTGTACAAAAACACAATGACTTTTACAACAGTGACGTATGGGTCATAATGTCCAACAATCTCCCACTTGGCCTATAGCCAGTCACTCAAGCATCTAATACCTGAACTATGTACATGTCGCTCAAACTTTTGCTGAGGAATCGCTTTCATCAGCGGATCTGCCATGTTGTCATCTGATGCGATCTTCTCGACCTTCACATCGCCACGATGTATGATCTCACGTATCGGATGGAAATGTCGAAGAACATGCTTGGATCGTTGATGAGACCGCAGTTCCTTAGCCTGTGCTATAGCCCCGTTATTGTCACAAGATAATGGAACGGGCTCAGCTGCTAACGAAACTACTCATAATCCAATTAGAAATTTTTTGATCCAAACTACTTCCTTTGCTGCTTCAGCTGCAGCAATGTACTCCGCTTCTGTTGTTGAATCGACAACAGTCTCTTGCTTGGATGATTTCCAGCTCACTGCTCTGTTATTCAAACAAAAAATGTACCCCGATTGCGACTTACATTCGTCTTTGTCGGTTGGGAAACTTACATCGGTATACCTAGTTACCTCAAGTTCTCCATCTCCATAGATTAAGAAAGCATCCTTAGTTCGTATAAGATACTTTAGGATATTCTTAATCGCCATCCAGTGACCTTCACCTGGATCGGCCTAATAGCGACTACACATGCTCAAAGCATAGGAGACATCAGGTCGTGTACATATCATGGCATACATGATCGATCCGACTATCGAGACGAACGGTATCCGACTCATGTTGTCTCTCTCATCTTGAGTCATAGGACACATGTCCTTAGATAGATAGACGCCATGTGACATTGGCAACAGTCCTCTCTTGGACTGATTCATGTTGAATCTCTTCAACACTTTGTCAATATATGTACTCTGGGAAAGTCCAATCAGCTTTTTAGATCTATCGCGGTAGATCTTTATTCCTAGAATAAAAGCTGTTTCTCCCAAATCTTTCATGGAGAATTTCAATGAAAGCCAAGCTTTCACCGACGTTAGCATGGGAATGTCATTGCCTATTAGCAATACATCGTCAACATAAAAGATAATAAAAGTCAGTGCTCTCCCCAACCTTCTTGTATACACAAGGATCATCTTCATTTTGAATGAAATCATATTCTTTTATGATCTCATCAAAACGTTGGTTCCATGACCGCGATGCTTGATTCAGTCCATAGATGGACCGATTTAACTTACAAACCTTGTTTGCAAGTCTAGGCACGATAAAACCGTCAGGCTGTTGCATATAAACATCCTTCAAAAGGTTTCCGTTAAGGAAAGTGGTTTTAACGTCCATCTGCCATATCTCGTAATCGAAATATGCATCAATTACAAGCATTATCCGAATGGATTTAATCATGGCAACATGTGAGAAAGTTTCATCATAATCGACACCATGTCGTTGACGATACCCCTTCGCTACAAGCCTAGCTTTGTACGTTTGTACGTTGCCTTCAATGTCAGTCTTCTTCTTGAAGACCCATTTGCATCCAATAGGCTTTACGCCTTCTGGTGCATCAACCAGTGTCCAAACTTAGTTGGTGTACATGGAATCCATCTCGGACTTCATGGCTTCTTTCCATAAAGCGGAATCGATATCTTGTATTGCTTTCTCATACGTAGCCGGTTTGTTATCCTCAATGAGATTGATATCTACATGAGGTGAGATCAGGTACCCATACCTCTCAAGTTGTTTCTTGACTCTCTCCGACCTACGCGGTCCTTGTGTAATAGAAGATTATGGTACAGTCTCATCCCTGATGGGCTGTTCTTATTCCGTTGAGGATTCTATGCCAGGAACAGTATCACTACGATTTTCATCAAGTTCTACTTTTCTCCCACTAACCACTGCATTTAGGAATTCCTTGTCAAGGAAAACCGCATGTAGAGCAACAAATACTTTGTTCTCTTGTGGGTGATAGAAGTAATATCCTTTGGTTTCCCTAGGATATCCTACGAAAAGGCATTTATCCGATTTGGGTTCAAGTTTGGTACCTTCCAAATGCTTGACGTATGCCTAGCATCCCCAAATTTTCAGGAACGAGAAACCCGGTTTCTTTCCTGTCCATATCTCATACGGAGTCTGTTGAACAGACTTTAACGAAACCTTATTCAAAATAAGAATTGCACTGTTTATGCATATCCCCAAAAGGAAATAGGTAGCTCGGTGCGACTCATCATAGACCTTACCATGTCCAACAAAGTACGGTTTCTCCGTTCGGACACACCGTTTAATTGCGGTGTTCCAGGAGGAGTCCACTGTGAAAGAATACCATATTCTTTCAAGTAATCTAGAAACTCATTGCTCAAGTATTTGCCACCATGGTCCGACCGTAATGTCTTAATACTCATGCCTGTCTATTTTTCAATTTCGTGTCGAAACTCTTTGAATTTCTCAAAAGTTTCCGACTTGTGTCTCATGAGATACACATAACCATAACGAGATGCATCATATGTAAAGGTTATGAAGTATTCGTATCCACCTCTAGCCTGGCTAGACATGGGCCCACAAACTATGAACAAGGGCTAACAGTTCGGTGGCACGTTCACCTTTACCGCTAAAAGGTGATTTAGGCATTTTGCCTAATAAGCAAGATTCACAGACGTCATATGAATTTGGATCAAATCCGTCCAAGTACCCACTCTTCGAAAGTGTGGATATGCGAGTCTTGTTTATATGTCCCAGACGATAGTGCCATATATAGGTTTCATCTTTGTTACTCATTTGAGCCTTTTGTTTGTTATATTATATGTTGGAGATAAATTTATATTCAAAATATAAAGACCATTATTTGCAACAGCAGTGTAAATTTCTACATCATTTTTATATACATAACACCCAATGTTTCTAAATACAAAAGTATACCCATATTGGGTTAACATAGATACAGAAATAATATTCCTAGTCAAACTAGGTACATAATAACAGTCATTAAGTTCAAGTACATGCCCCGAGGGTAGTTCCAAATAAAAGTGCCCACGGCCAAAACAGCAACAGGTGTCCCGTTTCCAACTCGCAGATCAATCTCCCCTGAAGCCAGTCTCCTGCTAATCCGCAGATCCTGCACATCAGTACATATATGAGTACCACAACCAGAATCAAAAATCCAATTTTTAGCACTAGAAGTAGCCATGTTTATTTCAATAACAAACATACCTGTGGTCGGTGCCTTGCCCGTCTTTATCTCATTCTGGAGCGCCTTGTACTCGCAGCAGTCACGCTTCCAGTGACCCCTCTTGCCGCACTGGAGGCAAACATCCTGAGATTTGTCCTTAGGCTTCCCGGAAGCCTTTGACGATTTGGCCTTGCCCTTTCTTTTATGCTTCTTCTTCTTCACACCTCCAGTTGCCTTGGGCCCAGCCCTTGGTGTCTGAGATGTCGAAGTAAAGTGTGCCTCGCGCTTGTTGCCATTGAGAAGCTCCTTCTCAGCTTCCTTGAGAGTAGACAATAACTCTCCAAGAGTATCATCAGTGTTCATCAAATTGTAGTTTGTGATGAACTGTCTCCAGGAGTTGGGGAGGGATTGCAAGACCATGTCTATAGTAATCTCAGCCTCAAAGACTATCCCCATAGTAGCTAGCTCATCTATGTCAACAATCATCTGTGCCACATGAGACTCAACAGACATGCCTTCTGACATGCGTGAACGGAAGAGATTCTTAACTAACTCATATCTTTGCGACCTCTTGTTAGATCGGTGAAGATCTTGCAACCTCGCCATCATGTTGTAAGGATCCAAGTCTCTGTTTTGACGATGAAAATACTGAGTCATTGAAGCAAGCATAATAAACTGAGTGGTATCACAATCATCGCTGTGAGTCTTCTAAAGCTCCAGCTCAAGTGTCTGATTAGGTGTGGGTTTAGGCCCAAGAGATGTCTGTATGGTGTACAATAGCCTCTCGGCTCCAAGGACTATCCTTAGATTCATCTCCCAATCTACAAAGTTCGTGCCCTTGAAGACATTCTCGCCCATGATAATGACTCGGACATTTCCCTTTCCAGTCATCTTGACTACGACAGTCTAACTATCTAGTCAACGATATTTTGGGTACAATCTAACTGTTATAAGAAAAATAACATTATATTAGTCCAACTAATAATATAGTTTTAACGAAATAATTTGAAAGTGCGCAAAGCTAAGTATCTGAATGAAATTACAAATTCAATACTAGTCTCCCACTATTTTTCGGCGAGCCTCTAACCCTATGTCGAGTACTCGGGAAACCCAGTTTCCTAATGGGCTAGGATCCCATTAAATAACACACAACCTTGACTTTGGCCAACAAGCTGTATGATATTTAACTAGGTAGATCTCGAAGATCAATTGGATCTTATCCAATTCCTAGATCCGGTAGGTGGACATCCAAGTCCGAAACATATATACAATACATATGCCATTGTATCCAATACATTTTCCTAACCTTTTTCCTCTGAATCAACTAAGCCTTGGCTTTGGCACAACAAGCTTAATGATTCCAGTTAAGCGGGACCCATTGACATGGAAAGTTTCGTAATCAATGTTGATGGACAAGAAGTGATATTGACTTTGGCCAACAAATCACGACTTGGACAGGACACCGATATGGAACAAAACTCTCATGATTCAAACACATCCGCAATTGACAAAGGCCTTGACTTTGGCCAACAAATCAATGCCAATTTTGGATCTTGAGTAAGAATCACTCAACGGAAGGAAAAATCGCTTAATATTATTTTGAGGGTTTTTTTCGCGTAAATTGGCAACCAATTTATTATCTTCGTTAAGGTCCCATCATACACCCTTAAGCATGCTTCTAAAACATAATAAGGCGCGGAAAGTAAACTAATAACGATATGCAGATGGATATATAAACAGATTGTTCCTATAACAAATCACTCTCTTTCCTCTCCCCGGCTAGCACTATTCTACTTCTACCCAATTACATAATAAAATAATAGAAACCTCATTGCAATGAGGGGAATTAGGTGAGAAGAGAATACAAAGAGATAATAAGAGACAAGGCTGGACACACAGGTCCAATTTTCAAATTCCAAATTTATAATAATTTCCAAAATTACCATTTCCCTACTAATATCCATTCGATATACGCTATGCATTCATCACATCCATATATTCATTCAAGCATGTTATTCAATCAAACTAATCAAATTAATTATCTTTGAATATAAGTGATCATCCAATGTCCAAACAATGATTTGATTTTGCGCGAGTCCAACTCGTTTGAGAATAAGTACTTAAAGTACGAATTCTTGAATTATATCGAACTACTCGTTAAATCTAATTTAATCCGTATTCAACACTAATTCATTTTAATTCCAAATTAAATGTCTACACTTTTAATGCGCTTTAATGACTTAGATTCGAAATATATTCTTATTGGGTCTCAAAGCCCAACTAACATCCAATGTTTCTTTAATTAAAGTCCGATGGGCCTTCCATTGATTTTATAAGGCATGGGCTTTGGTCAATATGGGTCAAACCCAATTACCAAGCCCATTTGAGGAATCACCATCATTTGCCAAAAAATCAATTTTAGCCCATAAGGCCCAATTAAAGTTTTAAAGCCCATTTATTACATTTGGACTTAATGTAATGATTTAGGCCCAATTTGGATCCAATCCAATTGGCCTAAACCAACTTGGCCCAACCAAGCCCATTATGCCCAAATATAACATTTTCAAGCCCAATTCAAAACCAAGCCCAATTAACCAAAATTTTAAAATTCCAAATTTTATAACTTAATTAATTAAAGTGTAATACATCAATTAATTAACTAAATCAATATTTCCAAAATACAATTTAACCAATTAATTATGTATTTATTTGTCCAAATAATGTCCAACATTCTTTGAATCAAAATCAAGTCCATACATGCTAGGAAGCTCTCGGCCAAAGTGGGATTTTTAGTCCGAATTCGTTTTTCAATCCGATCGAATTACAAATCGACATATCCAATCGTTTCAAGTCATCCAATGATCATCAAAACAAAAAATACCATGAATTCCAAGGGCAATAAGCATTCGGCCAAGCCTCATTATTTGGGAAAAAAATTCATCCAATTTATTTTTCACAAAATTGATCATGTATAACACCATGTTATCAACATACAAGCATACTTAATCAAACAATTTCATCAAATCATGCTTCAATCAATTTTACCCTAAAATTTTCATGTTTAAACAAGGCTCCATGATACCATTGTTGGTTTCTATTGATGTCCCAAGATCAATTTAAGTAATGAAATGAATGAATATAACTAAAAAACATGACGGAAATATACTTACAAAGATCGGTTTTGGATGTGTGGATCAACAAAATTTTCTCCTCCAAGTCCTCTATGATTCGGCCAAGAAGAGATTTGAGGAAGATGATGAAGCTACAAGCTTTTAGAAATCCAAGCTCTAAGATTCGGTTCCCTATCACCTTTATTTGATCCTTGAATTTGTGCTCGCAAATGAAGAAAAAATCAAAGTTCTTATTCTAATGGAGCTCACGGTTTTCTTTGTATTTGGAGAGAGAGAAAAGTTTTGTATTTCACACTTTTGTTTTCCAAAAACAATTATGAAAAAAACCTTACAAAATTTGGTATATGCCTTTCAAAAAGTCAAAGCAAATTTTGGTTCCAATTTTGCATTAAATGCACACAACCACTTCCATCATGAATAGTGACTGCATGTCACTCACCAAAAATGTGACAAGCCATCAATCACTAAAGTGATGGGTGATGTGACTCGCGATAAGACATGTGGGCCCCACTCGATTCAAAATACGAGTGTGTCCGCAAACACTTCTGGGCTTAGTTTCGCTAATTCCGAATTAATGAATTTCCGTCACGACGTAATTTAAATAATTATGCCTAACAAAATTACTATTCACGTCGCTAATGAATTAATTTTAAATTAACTCGTTTGCCCGAATTAAAATCAGATTTTAATTCCGCGTCGAAATCAAATTTCGTTTAATATATAGAATATATTATTTTGTCGATTAATTCCAAATTAATCTTTCTCTCTCTTCAAATAGTACTTTATCCAAGATAAAGTTTTTCCGTAATTAATCCCAGATTAATAAAGTTTGAATCAAACGTCATCGGTGAATCTTCAGGAAGCGACCCAAGAGATCTCCGGATATGTTGGCAGTAAATATGGTCGTCAGACTATCCGAACACGTACGTACCTCGTACTATACTTTTACCGATTTACGAGACAAGGTTGGATTCTAGCAAAGCACCATGCCTTCCTAATTCTCCAGAAATATTCTTACTGGAATATACGATCTTTATCAGGCGTAGTATACCGTAGTATTGCGTATTGTGATCCAATATCAGATGTCACGTGCAAGGCCTGGGGCTGGAATAGTGTCTGTCCCATACGAAGCACATATCGGATATCAAGCAACTAGTTTCTTTGAATCGGATAATCATGACCTTGTCATATTATCCCGATGTTGCAACACTATAGAGAACCAGTTCTGAACCCCTGCGTGATCATCATCTCCATATGTCTGAAGTGATACTTCCGTCTTGACATCACATCCAATACACTATGATTCCCAATAAACCCAGCAGAGGCGTCCACAGAACCTGTTAAAGCCCTGGACGACCAAAACCAAAGTTTACCGACTGTCGCAAGTACTATCGATGCAAGTCTCAGGTTAAGACCAAATACACCTACCCTGAAGCGGACTCCCATAGACACATATACATACTACCAATGGGATTCCGCGGGGTCTATCCAGAGCGAAGCTGTTTTTCGTACCATCGGTAAAACACAACCTCCTATCGCACTTGCATAAGTATCCTGTACTTAAACATATGAGAACTATGCCGTTATGCCCTCACAACGTGCACAAATGCAATACTAGTCTATTTCGCATTATCGATGTCTAGTCTCGATAATACTACGACTAGGGATATTAAATGATTAAACCTTTATGGATTGATACTGTCTCATATCATCTCAATCTGGAACTAATCATATGGACTTTTACCATTTATATATATCAAAGTAAATGAATCACAAATCGGTAAAAGGTAATTTCACTATTACATAGGTAATTTTATACAAAAACACAATGTCTTTTACAAACAGTGACGCTATGGGTCATAACTGTCCAACATTCATATCATGTAATATACTTCCTACCTTACCTAAAAATACTTGTGACATCAAAACATGCATTCAAATGATATATCAATCAATTCAGTTTGGAGGAAGTGCAATTGAAGATCTAATTCCCAAATCAGCAACTTCCTGAAAGTTTGTGGCACATTCAATTACAACCGAGCGGAAGAAGAAGCAATGTGTCTGCGTGTGTTCCCATATTCATTGAAAGATAGAGTTAAGGTTTGGCTCCATTCACGACTAGCAGGTTCCATAACCACTTGGAACAATCTTGCACCAAATTCCTTGCAAAATACTTTCCCCCAGCTAGAAAAGCAAAGGTAAGAAATGACATCACATCCTTTATGCAACATAACTCAGAATTCCTATGTGAAACATGGGAAAGATATAAGGAATTGCTCATAAAATGTCTTCACCATGAAATTACAAAGTACCTTCAAGTCTAAACCTTCTATAATAGACTTTCTGGATTAATGAAAACTACCGTTGATGCTGCTATTGAAGGAGTTTTATTGGCAAAATGAGAAGATCATGCTTGGGACTTAATTGAAGAAATGGCTAACAACAATTCCTTATGGCTAACAGAGAGAAGCATGATCCATGGAATAGCAGAAATCCATGAAGTAAGGGCCAACTTAGCCGTGAATGACAAGTTGGATCAAATTTACAAATGCCTGGAAACTCTTAGCATGCAAGTTAATGCTGGATCCACAAGTTCACCATATGGAGGAGCACAAGAGACATAATCTTACAACCAACATGATGAGACTGTGAATTATGTTAGCAATTTCAACAGAGAGGGAAATAATTCATATTCCAATACCTACAACTTAGGTTGGAGGAATCATCCCACTTTCACATGGATCAACACTTTAGGGCAAAGGAATAATCCACCGTCCGGATTCCAATAGCCGTATAAAAAAGCCAGGAGTATGAAAAAGAACCAGGAATAGCAGAAGTGCTTGCCCAGATGAAAAAGCAAGAAGCCAAATATGATGCTATATTTCAAGCCCAAGCAGCTTTAAATCAAAGCCAAACAGCTTCTATAAAGGCATTGGAAAATAAATTGGGACAAATGGCCAATGCTTAGAGTTATAGACCGTAAGGTTCCCTTCCTAGCAACACAGAACCAAATCCAAGGAATAGAGGGAATGATCAATGGCAAGCCATCAAGTTGAAAAGCAGTACTGAAATCAGTAAAGATGTTGGAGTCAAGGCATCTACTGAGAATGTTCCAAAAGAAAGTAATGAATCAGATCCACAGATGGAGGAAAAAGAGGTAAAAGAAAATGACCGAGAAAGATTTACTCCACCTCCACATTTTCCACAGTGTCTCCAGAAATATAAACTGGATAAGCAATTTTCTAGATTCCTAGAGATATTCAAAAAGCTGCATATCAATATTCCATTTACAGAAGTGTTGGAGCAGATGCCTAGTTATGTTAAATTCATGAAAGATATTCTGTTACGAAAATGAAGATTGGGAGATTACGAGATTGTAGCATTGATAGAAGAATACAACGCCATCATTCTGTGGAAGCTCCCCCCAAAGTTGAAGGATCCTAGCAGTTTCACCACCCTTTGCACCATAGGAGAATATGATTTCGGTAAGCTTTGTGTGATTTAGGTGCTAGTATTAACTTGATGCCTTTGTCTATTTACAGGAAACTGCAGCTTGGAGAAGCAAAGCCCACCTCAATCACTCTGCAACTTGCTGACAGATCACTCATATTTCTGAGAGAGGTAGTGGAAGATGCGCTGGTCAAAATCGATAAATTCATTTTCCCAGCAGATTTATTGTCCTTGACATGAAGGAAGACAAAGATGTACCCATCATCCTCGGGAGACCATTTTTGACTACAGGTCGAACCATCATTGATGTACAAAAATGTAAACTAACTATGAGAGTGCATGACCAATAAGTAACATTCAATATTTTCAAAGCCATGAAATTTCCAAATGACGAAAGGGAGAATGAATGTTTCAGACTTGATGTAATAGATAGTGTCATTTAGAACACAGATGCAATGTAACTTTCCACTGAAAAACTTGAAACATGCATCACCAATATAATTGACAGAGAATTAGATGATGATATTCTGGAATGCATCAACTATCTTGATGGATCTTCTCACTTTATATCGACATCACATGTGGAAAGCTTAGAACTACTGAAAAATAAGTGAATCAAGCCCTCGATTGAAGAACCACCGCAGCTGGAATTAAAGCCACTTCTGAGCCATCTCAGATATGCATACTTGGAAAACTCTTCTGATTTACCTGTGATTATTTCTTCGTCGCTAATATGAGTGCATGAAGATAAGTTGTTGAGAGTATTACATGTGCAAAAAAGAGCTATTGGCTGGACTATAGCATACATTCGAAACATCAGTCCATCATTTTGCATGCACAAAATCCTGATGAACGATGAGTACAAAGCCATAGTGGAGCATCAACGAAGGCTGAATCTAATCATGAAGGAAGTAGTAAAGAAAGAAATCATCAATTTTTTGGATGTAGGCATCATCTACCCCATCTCTGACAGCTCTTGGGTGAGCCATATGCAATTTATACTTAAGAAAGAATGAATGATTGCAGTTACAAATGAAAATAACGAGCTGATTCCAACAAGGACAGTCACTGGATGGAGAGTGTGCATGGACTACATGAAGTGAATAAAACCACACAAAATGATCATTTTTCGCTACCATTCATTGACCAGATGCTAGACAAACTGGCGGGGCATGATTTCTACTACTTTTTGGATGGATATATGGGGTACAATCAGATTGTCCTTGCCCCAGAAGATCAAGAGAAAACCGCTTTCACATACCCGTATGGTATTTTTGCATTCCGTAGGATGCCATTTAGATTCTGTAATGCTCCTATCATATTTCAACGTTGCATGATGGCCATCATTTCAGACATGATAGAACAAAGCATGGAAGTCTTCATGGATGACTTCTCAGTGTTTGGAGACTCATTCGACCACTGTTTGTAAAATCTGGAAAAAGTGTTATAAAGATATGAAGATACAAATTTGGTAATGAATTGGGAGAAATGCCACTTCATGGTGTAGGAAGGCATTATCCTGGGACATCGGATCTCAAAGAAGGGAATCGATGTAGGCAAAAAAAGATTGAGATGATAGAAAAAAACCTCCACCATCATTCGTCAAAGGGATTCGAAGTTTTCTTGGGCATTCAACATTTTACAGGAGATTCATCAAAGACTTCTCCAAGATTTCTAAACCATTATGCAATCTGTTTGAAAAAGACGTTCCTTTCCACTTCACCAAAGAATTCCATCATATTTTCGATATCTTGAAACAAAAATTGGTCTATGCCCCTATCATAGTAGCATCAGATTGGACGCCCCATTTCGAAGTGATATGCGATGCTAGTAATTTTGCAGTAGGTGCTATTTTGGGACAACGAAGGTGAAAGTTTTTCACACCATCTACTACGCTAGCAAAATTTTGAATGAAACATGCTTTTGATAAATTCAGCTCCTATTTACTGGGTCCTAAAGTGGTGATCTACACATATCATTCAATAATCAAATACTTGATCGCGAAGAAAGATTCCAAGCCCAGATTGATCTGTTAGGTGCTTTTATTGCAAGAATTTGACATGGAGATCTGAGATAGGAAGGGGACAGAAAATCAAGTGGCAGATCACTTGTCGAGACTTGAAAATGAAGGTACAACTGGCACTGAGCTGACAATCAAAGAAACTTTTCCAAATGAATAGTTATTTGCCATCATGCAGTAGGAAGTCCCATGGTATGCTGACTATGTAAACTACATAGTATCGGGGAAAAGACAGTTGGAATGGACACATTAGTAAAGAAAGAAGTTTTTCAAAGAAGTCAAACATTATGTCTGGGATGAGCCGTACCTATTCAAATATTGTGCCGATAAGTTATTAAGGCATTGTGTACCATATGAGGAGGTCAAAGTATCCTACAACATTGTCATCATCACCATACGATGGACACTTCAGCGGAGATAAAACCGCGACCAAAGTACTATAATCAGGTTTGTTCTGGCCCAACTTGTTTAAAGATGCTCACTTTTTCGTTCTTCAATGTGACAGGTGCCAGGGAAGAGAAATATTTCGAGGAGAAATGAAGGCTTCTTCTAAGTATTCTCGAAGTGGAGATATTTGATGTATGGAGGATTGACTTTATGAGACCCTTTGTTCTATCATATGGAAACCTATACATTCTGGTTGTAGTAGACTACGTCTCCAAATGGATTGAAACAAAAACACTGCCATCAAATGACTCCAAGGTGGTATTAAAATTCCTCAAAAAGAATATTTTCACTCGTTTCGGAAACCTCGAGCGATCATCAGTGATGATGGAACACACTTTTGTAACAAGTACTTCGATACACTGCTAGCCAAATGCGGAGTTACTCACAAAGTTGCCATTGCTTACCATCCGCAATCTAGTGGTCAGGTTGAAGTTTCCAACAGAGAAATCAAAAGATTCCTGGAGAGAACTATTTATTCAACGAGGAAGGACTAGTCCAAAAAACTGGATGATGCATTATGGGCCTACCGGACAGCTTTCAAGACATCTATTGGAATGTCCCCATATCGACTAGTGTTGGAAAGGCATGTCATTTCCCTGTGTTGTTATGTAAAAAAGAGGCATGATCAGAAAATGGTACGCAGACAACTGAAACCAGGGCAGCAAGTGTTGTTATAAAATTCAAGGTTGAAACTTTTCCCTGGCAAGCTGAAATCACGGTGGTCAGGTCCATTTGTGATCACCCAAGTGTTACCATACGGAGCCGTTGAGCTACATGACCCGAACTCCAATGATAGATTCAAAGTCAACAACTAACGTGTCAAACACTATTGGGGAGAATCCATCAAGCATCAAAAAGAGAGTCTCACACTTGCCGATCCAGCCTAACGTTCAGGTAATCATATCTGGCTGAATATGTTAAACTTAGTGCTAGTAGGGAGGCAACCCAAACATTCTGTATATATTGTGATATTATGTGCTTTCTTTTGTGTGTTTTATTTTTGTAGGTAAAGTCACAAGTCAAGATGAAGGAAACACTTGCAAAACTTCCTAAGCATTTTCCTTCTCTCCCTCAAAACTCCCTGATGAAAGTCTACAAAGCACGTATTGAAAGGATGAGACTTCTGATGATCAAAGGTATTCCTAGTGATATTCGTTGGATAATTGAAGCATGAGTTCGCTTGGCAAGTGAGTCATCTGACTTTTTCATTTCATTTCTGCCTAGTTTATGAAAAAGCACCTATGTTCAGAAAAGAAGAGCTAAATAATTAAGTGTTTGTTATAAATGTGCACGTTGTACATACAATACTCGTTGTCGTTCTTTAGAAATAATATATGATAATCACGAAGAGAAAATAAAATTCATTAGGGATGGCATGAGTAATGAGTCTTTAGATGATATATCATTGACTCTTGAGACGTATCCCTGTGGATATGTCTATCACGTAATTCATAATTTACATACATGTTCCGAAGAGAAAGACAACAATTGAGTCTCGGAAATCTGACTTTAAAAGACCCTGTTTTCCAATTTATTAGAAAATTGGATGGGAAGCTTGTCCCTGACCCGTAGAGGTCATTTAAGCTGTTACTACCTCTACAAATTATTGTCTTTACATAATAATTGTGATTTACTTTATTTTGATTCTTTTTATTTTCGCAGACAAGATCCAGATTTTTTGACTTTCACGATATATTTTACTGTTCCTCTAATAATTTTCATTTGAGAGGTACTAGGGTAATTATTAATCACCTTTTTTAGGATCTATAAATTCAGTTCGTCATTGCTCTCTTCAACATATCCAGATTAGAGAGAGTAAAAAAAAAATGGAATCAACTTCAAGAAGACGACTAGTTAACATATGTGTGTTCTGTGGGACTAGTTCTGGATCTAAACCAGAATTTATTGAGGTAGTAAAAGAATTAGGTAGAGTCATGGCTGAGAGGAATATGTACTTAGTATATGATGATGGAAATCTTGTACTGATGAGACGTTTCAAAGGCCGTACAGGAAGGAGGTAGGCAAGTTTTGGGAATCATTGCAAAGCCTTTGGCAGACTCAAGTCTTATCGAAAAATCAAACGGAGAGGAATGCATTGTGTCAGGTATGTCTGAACGACTTGTTGAACTGATGCTTTTATTGCTTTGCTGGGTGGCTTGGGCACGATGAAGGAAATATTTACAGTGATATCTTTGGTGAACTTGAACATACACCAGAAACCAATTGGACTGTTTAATTTTGATGGATTTTTTGACTTTCTTTTTGTGTTTCTTGAAGATGCCAGGAGAAATGGGTTCCTTTTAAAACCTGTAAAATATATCATCTTCACTGCCAGAACAACCAATAATTTAATTGACCAACTCTTGATGTTTGAACCAAATATTGACCCTATTATTTCCAAGTTAACTGGTTTGATGATCGTGGTAAGAAGCGTCAGATAAATCTGGATCTTAACCTTTAGTTTTCTTTTTAGATGTAGATACAATTGAAAATTCGACGCTAACCAGGTACTATCTTCTAATCTTTTCTTATTCTTTTTAAGTCATTGGGGACAATGTCTCAATTATGTTTGGGGGAGGGGATAGTTGACTAGTATCTTATTTTTATTTTTTTATGTGTGTTGTTTTTGCTTTGTTATATCTATAAAAAAATAAAAAAATGACACACACACATATATATATATATATATATATATAAAAACAAAACAAAAAATTATTTTGATTTTTATGTTTTAAATTTTTTTAACTAAGTGGAATTACGTTTTGAGATAGCGGAGTAAGGAGTTTCCACTCCTGAGACATATCTAAGTTTGATTCATAACAAGTTAATTTTTATTTATTTCCATTTGAATTATTTAAATTTGTGAATTCTCCATAATATTGATTAAATTTGATCTTCATATGCTCATTTGACAGGTATATCAACATACATGGTAACATACGGACATGGGTTATAAGTGAAAATTTTGTAATATTCAGTGCTCTGGTTTATTGGAAATAGCACCTAAAAACGATGGAATAAAAAAATAATTTAAAAAGTAAAAAATAATTGTGTATAAATAATTAACCTTTCTCTTACTTAGTAACCGTATATTTTGCCTCAGTAAGCAGTGATTGTTCAGGTCAAACGGTTGAACCTGATTTAATAATTAAGTTTCTACTTAGTAACCGGACATCTTACCTCAGTAAGCAGTGATCGTTAGTGTCAAATGGTAGAACTTTTAACATCTGAGATTCGGGCAATGAAGTCCGTAAGGGTTTCTTAATACCTAGTGCCCTAAAGCCAACTGGTTTGGGAGTCACTGGCTCAAAGCGCGTTACAAGAATTGAAGATGCTGTGAAAAAAGAGAATAAAGTTACATTGCCAAAAATGTGGGAATTCCAATATAATTTTAGGAAAAAAATATTACCATATTTTTTAATTACACTTATGAATATTGTGGGCACAATGAGTTGATTAATACCTTGTTGGTAGTATCTATGGAGAATGGTAAAAACTGTGAGAGAATTTACTTATTAAGTAATTTAGAAGAAAAAAACAACTATTAACTTGGATAAAAATTTCATTTTTTAAAATTTTATTTTATTTGTGTGATTTATTGTATATTAGATTGACGTTTGTGGGTATCGTTGCTGTAAGCCCTCACGAGACTATAACTCGTCCACTAAGGACACCTAGGGGTTTAAAGGCTTGTTGCATACGCTAAATGTAACTGTGATCCCTACGAAAGTGGCTTAGGTTAATTTATTTTAAAGTTATTTATTTCATTTTGTTTTGTTGTTTTTCTTGAGGACTAGCAAAATATTAAGTTTGAGGGTATAATGAGCGGAAAATATATCAATATTTACCGCCTTTTTACTTAATATTTTGTATAGTTTCTCCAATTTTATGAACGTTTTGATATGTTTTTATTTATTTTACAGATAAAATAAATTCGGGACTCAATGGAATCAATCATGACGAAATATGGTATAAAGAAGGGCAAAAATTGGACTTGATATTTGGATTTTGGAGGTTGGAAACTTGAAATGGCATTCTAACGAACTACAATTTCAAAAATTTTAGCTTTGCATAATTTTTTTTTATTTTGGCCATAATATTTTACTCCGATAACGAATTGAGGTGATTCAAGTTCCGATAAAGGAAGACTCGAAGATTTACAACTTTGATGTTTATAAAAATTTCGAATTCTGAAGTTTTCAAGACCGAAATGTATGAAAAATCCAAAGTGTGTTATGTATAATTATTAAAGTCATTATCAAAAAAAAAAGGAAAATGACAATTTACAATTGTTAAACTTCCACCAAATATGCTTGCATATTTGGTGGAGGATTTAGTGCCATGTTTGGTGGAGAAATTGATGGAAACATTTATATTTGCCTATAAATAGCATGCCAAATTTAATGTAAAACTCATACTTTCTTCTGGGGAATTTCCTTAGAATACTAAGAAGATAGTATCTTGTTTATTCAATAATATAAAATTATATGTTTGTCCCTATTGGATCTAGGACATATAACCAACAATCTTCCACTTGCACTAGAGCCACTTTCTATGATATTTTTCACCAAACAATTCATCGTGCCTATCATGCTTATGTTGGGTTAGTGCTTTAGTTAGAGAATCTGCTAAGTTCTCTTCAGTAAGAATATTCTCTATTTTCACATCAACTCTTTAGATTATCTCTATAATCAGGTGATATAGTCTAAGGACATGTTTGGATTTCTGATGAGACCTTGGTTCTTTAGCCTTTTCTATGGCTCTGGTGTTGTCACAAAACATAACAATCGTATTGTTACTGTTAGGAACAACACCTAAGTCTGTGATGAACTTTTTTATCCAAACTGCTTCTTTAGCTGCTTCTGAAGAGGCTATGTACTCGGCTTCCATTGTTGAGTCTGCTGTTATAGTCTGTTTATAACTCTTCCAGCTTACTATACCTCTAAACATAGTATACACGTATCCTGATTATGATTTGCTATCATTTTTATCAGACTGAAAGCTAGCATCATAATAGCCTAACACTTTGAGATCGGAACTTCCTCCATAAATCAAGAACACGTCATTAGTCCTTCTTAAGTACTTAAGGATTGTCTTTACAACTATCCAATGATCTTATGAAGGATTAGCCTGATATATACTCGTAACACTTAGAGCGTAAGATACATCAGGTCTCTTGCATAACATAGCATACATGATTGATCCTATAGCAGAAGTATATGTGATTTGTTTCATGCGCTCAACTTCTTCAGAAGATTTAGGGCACATCTCCTTAGAGAGATAGATTCCATGTCTTATGGGAAAATAGCCTCTTTTGGAATCTTCAGTCGTAAACCTTTTAAGAACTTTGTCTATATACGTGGATTGTGAGAGGCCAAGTAATTTTTTAGATTTATCTCTATAGATCTTAATTATTAAAATATAGGTTGCTTCTCCCAAATCATTCATTGAGAATTTCTTGGATAACCATAGTTTGACTGATTGGAGCACTGGAATATCATTTCCTATTATTAATAAGTCATCCATATATAATATTAGGATTACGACTGCCCTCTCACTAACCTTCTTGTATACATGAGGTTCATCTTCATTTTTGATAAAATGAAATCTTTGATTGTCTCATCAAAATGAATATTCCAACTCCGAGATGCTTGCTTTAATCCATAAATGGATCGTTATAGCTTGCAAACCTTGTTTATGTTTCCTTTAGAAATAAGACCTTCAGGTTGTGTCATATACACATCCTCTACAAGGTTTCCATTCAGGAATGCAGTTTCGACATCTATCTGTCAAATCTCATAATCATGGTATGCTGTTATTGTAAGTAAAGTCCTAATGGAATTTAACATGGCAGCTGGTGAAAAAGTTTCATCATCATCAATTCCTTGAATTTGTTTGTAACCTTTTACTGCCAACCTAGCCTTGTAGGTTTGAATTTTGCCATCTGCATCTATTTTTTTTAAAGACCTTTTTGCCCAATGAGAGTTATCCCTTCAGATGCATCTACCAAGTTTCAAACTTGGTTAATATGTATTAAATCCATTTCGGACTTCATAACTTCAAGCTATTTAGAAGAGTGAATGTCAGATATTGCCACTGTATAACTAGTAGGATCATCATTTTTAATGATAAATACATCATGTTTACCTTCCATGAGAGATCTATATCTTCTTGGCTCATGTTGTATTCTACTAGACTTTCGGAGTTCTTGAACTTGTGGTTGTTCCACCACTAATCTTTTGCGATTTGAAGGTAATTCAATGTCATTTGATGGTTATGGAACTTCATCAAGTCCCAGTCTACTCCCAATATCTTTTCTTAAAAGAAACTCTTTCTCTAAAAAAATAGCATTTTGTGAAACAAACACCTTTTGTTCATTTGGATAGTAGAAGTAGTATCCCCTTGTTTCTTTTGGATACCCTATAAATTTACATTTAATTGACTTTACTTCCAGCTTGTCAGTAGACGATTGCTTCACATAAGCTTCATAACCCTAAACTTTTATAAAGTTGAGATTGGGTCGTTTGCCTTGCCATATCTCATATGGTGTTTTACTAACAGATTTATATGGAACATTATTTAAAAGGTAAGTAATGGTTTCTAATGCTAATCCCCAGAATGATGTTGGAAGATCTCTGCTAGACATCATTGATCGTACCATATCTAACAAGGTCCGATTTCTCATTTCGGAAACACCATTGTGTTGAGGTGTCCCTAGAGGAGTCCATTATGAAATGATGCCATGTTCTTTAAGATAGTCTTGAAACTTGTAGCTCAAGTATTCTCCACCTTGATCAGATTAGAGTGTCTTAATGCTTTTGCTAGTTTATTTCTCTACTTGGTTTCTGAATTCTTTGAACTTTTCAAATGATTCAGACTTATACTTCATTAAGTATACATAACCAAAATGTGAATAATCATCAGTAAAGATTATGAAGTAGGAGTAACCACCCTTTACATTAAAGCGCAATTTGGTCATTTTACCAATTAAATAAGATTCACAAGTCGCATATGATTCATAATCAAAGTGGTTCAAGTAACCCTCTTGATGAATTTTTTAAGTCATGTTTCATTGATATGACTAAGTCTACAATGCCAAAGGTATGATTCTTTTAAACTGACTTATTTATTTATATTGAGGATCATGTTATGTAATTCTAGAACATACAATCCATTGCTTAAATATACAGTATCATATGAAATATCATCATATGAAAATGAACAACAATTGTTCTTTATGATAAAATTAAAACCTTTTTTTATCCAAACAAGATACGGAAATAATGTTTCTACTAAGTACTAGAACATAAAAATAATTTTCTAAATCTAGAACTAATTCACTTGGTAATGATAGAAAATAAGTTCCTACGGCTAAATGAGTAACTCTTGCTCCATTTCCCACCCGTAGGTCCACTTTATCTCTTTGAAGTCTTCTACTCTTCTTGAGGCCCTGCATATTGTTATATATGTAAGAACCACAACCAGTATCCAATACCCATGTAGAAGATTTACTATCATTAAGATTAGCCTTAATCATAAATATACCTGAAGTAGAAGCAACTGCTTACTTTTTCTTTTCCTCGAGGTATTTTGCACAGTTTCTCTTTCAATGCCTATCATTTTCACAGAAGAAATACTTGCCCTTGTCTTTCTTCTTAGTCACACCACTAGTGGGCTTGTGAATATTGGCCTTTTGGGCCTTATTGGGCATTTCTTAAAATTTTTGGAACCACTCAGTAGTATCACAGAACCTTTCTATGATTTTATGTCTTTTTTAGCAATTCTTAACATATTAAGAATTTAGGAAGTGTAGCATCCAACTTGTTCATATGAAAATTCAAAATGAACTGAGAGAAAGACTCTGACATTGATTGCAATATAAGATCAATACATAAGCCATGATCCATGATAAATAAAGATCAACTAATTTTTCAATATAGCTAATCATCTTCAGCATATGGTCATTAACTAAAGAACCATCTTTTTATCATGGATCAAAATAGAGCCTTAGATATCTCATATCTTTGTGTGCGAGCGGATGCATCAAACAACTCATTGAGATGTGTTATAATTGATATCGCATCCATAGATTCATGTTGCTCTTATAATTCTGATGACATTGAGTACATCATCACACATACTGCATGCTCACTATCATCATAATGCTTCAACCAAGCATTATATTCCTCTTGTGTTGTGTCTTCGGCAGGTTATGATGGAACACTATATTCTAGGACAAAACCTTCTTCTCTTGCCTAAGGACAATTCTTAGGTTGTACCAGCCCGCAAAGTTAGGTACAATCAACTTATTTACATCAAGTATGCTTCATAGGGAGATATTGTTACTCATGTTTTGTTTGGAAACTTATATGAAGAATAGAGAATTTTGATTAGATTTATTGCATTGGTATAAACCATAAGATATTTGGACTTTTAATCTAATAGTTACTACCACTATTTTATTTAAATTTTGTCAACCCTCTTAGTGACAAAATTATTGTAGGTTATGATCATATTTTATTTAAAATAAAATAACAATGAGGGTTAATCATTTTATTTAGGTTTTATTGGGTAGATACATATTACCAATTACATCTTATGTAGCTTATAGATCCGTTAAGTTGACAACTCATGTCATGACAACTCTTGTCATATTTGCCTCCAAAATAAATGATCATGATGAGAGCCAACTCATCAAATATTTTGCTTAAGTCAAACCGTTATTCATAATCTAAACATATTCGATATTAAACTCGATTTTGACGAGGGCCAAGTAACCAAGAATAACAAAGAATTCTGGTTTTGATTATAATAATGGTCATACTTAAAACCAAACTTCTTAGGCTCTTATCGCCTTAAAACCAAACTTCTTAGGCTCTTATCGCCCTTTTGACAAAACAAGCTAAACATGCATAAATCAAATAAGCAGCTAAATTCCAAGTCTATTTAAATTAGGTTTCTTATTTATACATCTAATATATTTTAGTTCCTCACAATTTCAATAAAATATTCATAATATATTATTATCCAATCTTATTGGATAAATTTATGATATTATTTTATTATGTTAATTATTTATGGGACTTAAGTATTTTATCCTAATCTTATTAGAATATAATTTTAATTTTCATTAAAATTGTATAACTAGAATCATTATTCTAATAGGAAACAATTTCTTTTATTTTTGAGATTAAATGTATCTTATTTAAATTTGAATTATAGATTTTTAATCTAATTAGAAATCATTCAATTTAATTTGTATCCTAATCTTATTAGGTTACTTAATTTAAATTTATTTTAGAAATAAATTTATAATCCAATTAGAGTTTTAATTCTTAATAAATTTTAATTGTATTAGGATACATTAATTGAAATAAAATTAAATTCTTTAATTAAATGTTAAAATAAATCAAATTTATTTAAAATTAAATTTTTTTAATCATTGGCCGCTGACATCAGCAACCCTCTGTCTGTGACGTCGCGCTGACATCAGAGACTTTATAACTGTTTACGACGTCAGTATGATGTCACACTGACTTCAGCGCATGACGACATGCTGACGTCATGCATGTAGTAGTGCTGCTGGAAACAGTATAGCACAACCTGTTTTTCAATTTTGAAGAACAGTGCCGTGATGTGTATATCTATATAAATATATCTAAATTTAATTTTACATATCTGATTTAGTTCTTAATTAAATCAAACTTCAATTAATCTCAAATTAATCATGCCCCATACATTTAAACATAAATGCCTCATAAATTTAAACATAATCTTAACAATATACATAAAATCATATCAAAAGCATGCCCAATACATTTAAACATAAATGCCTCATAAATTTAAACATAAGCTTAACAATATACATAAAATCATATCAAAAGCATGCAAACTAATTTAGGTTCTGATAATCAGTATACGATATACAGCGAAAAATTAAAAATTTTCAATTTTAAACATAAATTTACAATCCAAGATCATTATTAATTTTCATGCTTCATGATAATATTTATTTATGAAACATAAATAAAACGTACCTTAATCCTTTAAGCGATCATCGTAATTCTTCAAAGTCACCCACACGGCCTCCAACGGTATCCACACAATAGAGAGAGTTACGGATTTTGGATTTCTCAAATCCAAGATTATATAAGTGTATTTTCTTTGGTGCTAGCTTAAGATAATAGACTTATTTTAGGGTTTATGTAATATATGGAATATAAAGAATTTTAACAATTCCT
Organism: Zanthoxylum bungeanum; assembly: GCA_019454045.1. Classification (NCBI taxonomy): domain Eukaryota; kingdom Viridiplantae; phylum Streptophyta; class Magnoliopsida; order Sapindales; family Rutaceae; genus Zanthoxylum; species Zanthoxylum bungeanum. The sequence continues at coordinate 79,737 of SKCR01026707.1, forward strand.
TTAAAAGAAATCAAATTTCTTTTCGTCAATTGCTTTACGTGAATAGTGTTGGATTTTCTCCAATTTTCTTCGCACATCAATGTTAATGCCAAAATGGATTTATTTATAGCCCATTGATTTTAGTTGTTTTAATTCCAATCAAATTAAATTAATAGGATAAGATTTAATCCTATTAAAATATGAATTTTAATCCATCCTAAATAAACAACCATTATCCTTATTTTATTTAATTAAATAAAATTTTCAATCCTAATCAAATTAGAATATTATAAATATGAAATTATAATTTAATACAAATACTTTGCTAAATTATATTTTCAGCCCCTATACTTTTGGAAATTACAAAATGACTCAAGTATTTTTGGAAATTACGAAACAACCCTTAATTTTCAGATTTGTATTTTGGCCCAAAAATTTCCAGAATTCTATTTTTATCCATAATTTCTGAAATTATGAATTTACCCTAAAGTTTAGGAACTTAATATTTAAGTCATAAAACTTAAATGTACATAATTTATTATTAACTCCTCATACTTTAAAGTGTGTAATGACCTTTCTTATGTTGACAATGGAAATAGTTATAGACTTAATAAGTCTCGATAAATTAATGTGATTAATTTATTCTCAATTAATTCCTTAATTAAGAAACTAATTTCCATAGATCAAGAGCGACATCTAGCAATACATCATAACCCCTAATTAAGAAAGAATACTAACTTTAGTGAAGCTATTCCATATACGATTACCATATGATTCAATCCTTTCGCTTTATACATATCCCGCCAACGATTCTAGAGTATGGAAAGTGTCTATTATATTAAACTATGGCTATTAGAACATTGACTTAAGCTGATATTATATATATTGAGAGTTTCTGAAACTCCTTTCTGAACTCGCCATTGTCATTGACTTATATTATCACTTATGTCAAATTGTGCCTCTTGGGATATCGACTCTATGTTATCCAAAGTGGTGAATCCTTTATTGATCAATCACTATCTTCGTACGCTTTTCATATTACCCAATCATTACCATATAAGCAATCTCACTATGGACTATAGAGGTGTAATGTCAACGCATATATGATCCGCATACAAGATACCTTGGAGATCTCAAGTCTAATGATCATTATACTATCGTTACAAAGAGAAATCTCATACATATATGGATAACACTCCATATGGGTTTTCAATCGGGTCAGTTCGATGTACTTATTCTCCAACAAGCATCCATATGTTAGACTAAGTGAACACCTTCACTAGTAGCTTATGAGATCAACTACCTTCCTTCGATAAGGAAGCAGACATAACAAATGCCGATCTAAATTGGATCTATCAATGTCATGTGTTGATAATCCTACGATCGGGAACATTTAAGACTGATTGGATCTCATAAATTAAACTTAATTAAGTTCTTTAATCATCATTCTAAGGACTTTATTTTACAAGTAGTCAAAATTACTTATGGACAATACTTATAAATAAACTGCCAAAGTTTATTAATCAATGCAATAATATAAAATCATTTTTATCCCTATTGGATTTAGACCCGGTCAAGGTTCCGGTTCCGAACCGGAACTAAACCAGTTGGAATAGAACGGTTCCAGCTGTTCCAACCGAAATCATAAGGTTTTGGTTGGAACCGGGTTCCCCTAACTGCTTGGAACCCTAAAACCGTATCCAATTTTTTTTAATTTTAATAATAATTTTTAAAGAAATAGTAATGAGATTTAAAATTTCAATACTAAAACATGAATGCCCACATCATTTTTATAACCAACTCTTGGTTATTGATTTCTTCGTATAAGCGATGTGGGATACAATAGCCAAGTAAAAAATATCCCATATTGCTTATATGAAGAAAACACTAGTCAAGAGTTGGCTATAAAAAGGATTTTTGTTAATAGAATTTTATAAAAAGGATTCTATAAAAATTATGTGATAGTTTGAAAAAATATTACGATTTAAGGGTCGTTTTGGTATAAATTTTTTTCTAATTTTTAAAATTTATTATTAAATTTTTTTTTAAAAAAAACGGAAGGGGAACCGTAACCTTCCGGTTCTGTCCGGTTCGATTCTCGATTCTCGGTTACATAATAGTGTGGAACTGGGAACCGTTAGGTTCGCTTCCGGTTCGGAACCGAACTGAACCGTTGGGCGGGTCTAATTGGATCTATGGCATATAACCAACAGTTTTTAATTCACATTAAAATTTCTCTCTCGTCTTACTCTTTCATTTGAAATTATACTTATAATTATAAATAACTTTAAAAATATTAAATTAGTAGAGTTGTATTATTTTGGTTTATCTCTTGTACGTTACTATTTGCTTATTTTATTTTAACTAATATAGGGCCTGCACTTTGTGCAAGTTGAGTACATATTTAATTATAATTTCATATCATAGCAAAAATCTTAATATTATTTTAGATATTGATATTATAAATGATGCAGATTTAGTTGGTTTAATAGTTTAAATGAAACAATTAATTTACTTGCACTTAATATGTTTCATTTGTTTGCCTGTCAATTTTTAAACAGTGTTTCTAATTCACAATAGAATTTCTCTCTCGTCTCACTCTCTCATTTGAAATTATATTCCTACTTATAAATAACTTCAAATATTTAATTTTTTTTCGAATGAATTCTAATGAAATTTAATTAATTTAAATTGAAATTTCTTACCAAAGTAGAAATCTTGGCCGTCACCGTGCAAAGGTTAGTAATTAGAGTTTACATCATGAAGTACAATAAAAAATAAAAAATAATGAAAAAAAACTTATAAAAATAATTTTTAACGACCGATAGTTTTTACTACTGCTTATAGTGATATCGTTATGTATGAGACAAAGGCATGTAAAATAAATTAGGATGGGACTCAAGTATGCTTATGAAATGAATTTTGAGATGATCAGTAAACTTATCGAAGTCCCAGGACGGGACTGTACCATGTTTATTTTGGACCTCTCATAGTATTTTAGACATAATGTTTTCTTACAATCTCTGAATTTTATGAATTTTATATCGTCGGAAACCTGAGATCGAGACCTACAACTTCCGCGTTAAACATTTTTCCAAATTCGGACAAGAACCATGTCAAAAATAAGAGTCAAAATTTGGATGAATAGTGATTTCGGACCAAAATGCAAAAATCTCAATTTTTCTCCAAGTTTCTACACTCTTCAACTTTCTAAATATCAAATGGGTCCACTATATAAATAGGTTACTATTTTCTATTTCCAAAGATTAAGAAACAATGGAAGAGAGAAAAGAAAGGGAAGCCGAAAGAAAAAGAGAGAGAAATAAGAAGGAAGAAAATGAGAAGAAGAAAGGAAGGAAAGAAGAAGAAGAAGAAAGAGAGAGAGAGAATGAGAATGAAGCCAAATAAACCATGGCTACCCTTGTAAGCTTGGAGGATGAAGAAATGAAGTGTGTAAAGGTAAAAAAGCCCTAACCCATTTTCTTAAAATGGTGAAATTTGTGATTTGGCATTGGTGTTGTGTTGAGTATGTGTATATGGTGATGTTTTTATTATTCATTTCATTTTAACTCAATAGAAAGTTTGGAAAATTTTATTAGTATAGTTTGTGTGAAAATTGGTGAAATTGATAAGGTGAATTTAAGAAATTCAAAATTTTATTAGTATAGTTTATACATGTAAATGAAGTGTAAATGATATTTTGTATATTAGGTTGTAGTTTGGAAAGGTTGGAATGGAGTATAGATTAGATAATTTGAGTTTTGATGGAGTTTGGAAAAGAAACCAGAAACCTAGAAAACACAGGCGCGTCGCGACGCAATGAGGATTTCATATCGCGACGCAAGAGGAAGAAGGACATCGAATTCTGGACGTCTCGCGTCGCGATGCGTAGTACTTCCTGCGTCGCGACGCAAGACTAGAATGTTATCAAATCAGTTTTAATCAATTCCACACTAGCGCGTTAGAGACCACAATTAGGAACTCGTATCAATTTTTACACATATCATATATCAAATTATGAGCATCATAAGTCTTGAGTATATAGTATTCAGATGAATTTTTAAAGAATCGAGATTATTTCACTAGATTGATTCTAATTGGTTCCGATCATAGATTATTCGCAGGAACCGTATCTCATTTGTTCAAGGATTCGGTGCCAGCTAGGCTCAAACACTGTGAGTGGATACTTTCTCTTTTATTGATTTTTATTTCGTATTTTTATATCAGACTTACTTTTTATGATTTAGGGCATTAGAAACTTTTCTTTTCAGATATTATTATATATAATATGCTTTGAGAAAGAAAATGATTTTCACAAATCAGTATTTATGATTTTTATATTTTCAAACCTCACCCTAGTATTTAACTATCACAGAGATACAGCTAAAATTGACGGATACAGATGACATGTGTACATGTGGAGGACTGAGGAGATGCCCTCAGATCCTCGAGCGGGACTAGGGTTGACAGATCCCCGAAATCCTGGTTTTAGAGCTTGGGTGTGTAACGACCGGTAGATATTACTACTACCTATGACGATATTTTTGCGTACAAGATAAAGGAATGTAAAATAAATCATGACGGGATTCAAATACAGTTATGAAAAGACTTCGGGAACGATCGGTAAAATTTTCGAGGTCCCGAGAAGAAACTGTACCGTATGCCCTTATATACTATATATAGTATTTTGGACATAACTTTTTCATAAGAACTCAAAATTTTATTAATTTTATATCGTCGGAAATCTTAGACCAAGACCTACAACTTTCGCGTTTAATATTTTTCCAAATTCGGACCCGAGCTAGGTCAAAAATGCAAGTTAAAATATGGATGAATAGTAATTTTGGGTCAAAATGGAATTTTCTCAAACTTTCCCCAAGTTTCTACACTTTTCCTCAACTTACAAAATATCTAATAGGTCCACTATATAAAGATGACACTATTTACCATTTCAAAAGGATGAAAGAACGAAATTGAAGGGGGAAAATAGAGAAGAAACCGTGAGGAAGGAGAAGAAAGGAGAAGAGAGAAAGAGAAGAGGAAGAAGAAGGAAGAAGAAAAAGAAAGAAGAGAAGGAAAGAAAAGCCAAAGAGGTGAAGATGATCATCCATTTGGGGGCTTAGCAAATGAAGGAAATAAAGAAAGAGGTAAGAAACCCAAAAACCCAAATTTTACTTAAATGATGAATTTGATGAATTGATGCTTGTAACTTGTTGATGATGTGAGTATGATGATGATTAAATGATTTTTTTTTTTGATTGAAACAATGAAAATGAGATAACCCCAATTGGGTAAGTTTATGTATGAAATGGTAAAATATGAAATGTAGATTGGAAGATTGATTGAATGATAAGTTGGAGGCTTGATGTATATGATTAAATGAGTAAAGGATGAAGTATTTTGATATTAGTTTTGGTAAGGAACAAAAGTGATTAAAGTAGGTTAAATAGTTTTGATGTTAGTAAGTGATTTAGTGTATAAAGAAATGAATTGAAGGTTGGATGTGTGTGAAGTTGAGTAAAAGATGATGTTTTGTATGTTGGTTTTTTTTTTTTTTGTATTGGAAGAGTCAAACAAGAAAGAACAAATAGAGTAGTGAATGAGAACTTGACAGTGAGTTTGGTATGTTATATTCTCTGGTTTTTCGGCTATGGTTTTTCGGTTATAACTTGAGTTTTGGGTATCCGTTTGACAATCTGTGAAATTCTGAGTAAACTAGGAACATATAAGAATATCATATTCAAAATTAAGAATTTTTAGACTTAAGATGGAGTCGTACCGAATTTTCAAACTTAGCCGTACTACGTGAGTTACTGATCTGTGGTGACAGAACAAGGTGTAAAAAAACTTTATAATTTGCGTTCTAGAAGTCAAAATCAAGTTCCGTAAAATTTTGGGTACTCTAGACACATAAGGGAGTAATATATCCAAAATTTAGAATTTTTGAACTTAAGACGAGATCGGAACGAATTTTTGAAGTCGGGCGACTTGCTGCCTTAGTGCCCAATTTTTCTGTTGGACAGTCCCTGAAATTCGGTCTATAAGTTGAGTTTCTAAGGTCAAAATTGAGATCCGTAAAATAAAAATAAACTAGACATATTAAGGACCATTGTATTAAATTTTCAGCCTTAGATTCATTCCCAATTAATTATGGCGAAATTTCAAAATTGGTCTACAAACTGTAAATTTCTGGCCGTTAGAATAAATTAAGTTTCTGCTACCGCACTTGTGTAACTCCAAACCTAAGTCTGTGAAATTCATAGATACCATAGATATCATCAATATTCAGCAAGATTGTGTATCCATACATTGTATATTCTGTTATGTCATATGAAGATGTTTCAAGTTATGCAAACTAACGATCTTATTGATCTTAGATTGATGCCAGGATACTAAGAGATAGCTCACGCCGTGAATCGCTCTCGATTTACCATAGCACAGTGAGTGGACACTTTCCCTTTTACTTGATTTTCATTTCGTACTTTCTTAGTCAAACTTACTTTTCAGCAATTAGGGCGTTAGCCAAATTTATTTTATATCATATATGTTTTAGTTTGATTTGAGAAGTTTTATGGAAAAATAGATATTTCAGTTTAAGATTAATATTTTCAGTACATGTTTTATGTTCTTATTTCTCGGGGCATAAGGTAAAACCTCACCCCAGTATGTAACTATTATAGTTGGAATTGACGGATACAGAGAACATGTGCACATGTAGGGCTAGGATGACGGCTTAAGATCGTGTACCTTGTCCCTAGTGGTGGCTACACTGCCAGTTGAGTTGTTGTCATGGGTGTAGAGCTCTACATTGCTAGTTGAGCTGTTGTCCTGGACATAGGGCACCACCAGCTGTTGGAGTTCTACGGTCCCAAGGATCGAATACAAAGCATAAAACACATGTGTGAATACAACGAGGGAGTTATGGAATACTCAAATCGATCGGTTGAGCGACGCGGTGATGAACAAAAATTTATTTTCTACCCACTGCAGCTCACGGAAGTCCACTGCTGTTCTTCCTCCAAGATGCGGCTTTGGTGCTCCTTGAACAAGCTCCAAGCTTCCTCAAATGATTCCAAGCTCATGGGTGCACTTCCCTATCACCTTCGCATGTCTCTCGGAGTGCTAGCTCTTGATGATTTTGCCGTAAAATCATCACATTTTGCTTCCATTTTCTTCCTTGACTCTTGGCAGTGGGCTGCCAAAACCAGAAGAAAAATGCCCCTCTATGGGCGAGAGAGAGATGAGTGAAAGAAAGAGAGAGAGTTGTGTTTTTGTTACTTAAAATTGGTAAATTATTTTCCAAAATCATATACACAAAATTTCTTTCAAAAAGTCAACAAGTACAAGCTTTAAAAAGCTTCCAACAACTCCCATCAAGTCACATCACTCAATCAATCAAGTTGTCAAGTCACATCACTCAAAGTGACAAGTGATTTGACGCTTGAAGTGACTAGCGATTTGATGCTTGATTTGACTTACGTGCCGCACGAATTCAAAATGCGAATGTGCTCGCAAATAATCTCGGGCTCGGGTTCGTTAAGTCCAAATTAACGAATTTTCTAATGCGTCGTAATTAAATCTAATATAATTAAATAATCATGCCAAGCATAATTACTATTCACATCGTTAACGAATTAATTTTAAATTAATTCTTTCACCCGAATTAAAATCTAATTTCAATTCCGCGTCGAAATCCAATTTCGTATAATATATCGAATATATTATTTTATTGATTAATTCCAAATTAATCGTTATCTCTCTTTAAATGATATTTTATCCCAAATAAAATATCTCCGTAATTAATCTCAGATTAATTTTCTCTATCTTTTAATTAATCCCAGATTAATTAAAGTGTGAGTTATATGTCATCGGTGAATCTTCGGGAAGTGACCCATGAGATCCCCGGATATATTGGTAGTAAATTCGGTCTTCGGACTATCTTATCACGTAAGTACCTCGTACTACGTTTGTACCGATTTACAAGACAAGGTTGGCTTCTAGCAAAGCGCCATGCCTACCCAATTCTCCAGAAATATCCTTACAGGAATATAAGATCTGTATCAGGCATAGTATACGTAGTATTACGTATTTCGATCCTGTTGAGTTCCTAATTAGGTCCCAAGAATCATCCAAAACAAGCATAAAATCGCATGAACACATCAAGGAATAATGGCGGAAACAAATACTCACAATGATTGGTTTGAGATGCAAAGAACACAAGCCTTTTTCTTGCTTTGTTGAGCTCGGTTTTGGCCTCCTTGGACTGCTACCACGCTCGGTTTTGGGTCATCTTCTTCCTTTAAAATTCGGCCATGGATGTCACCATTGAAGCTCCAAGCTTCAAGCTTCCATGCTCAAAGAATCACTTCCCTATCACCTATGTATTCCTCCAAGAGTGTGCTAGCACATAGATCTTGCTACAAGATCAAAAGCTTCTCCATTTTGTGTATGAAAACCAGAAAAATGGAGATGAAAATCGGTCACCATGACCGTGAGAAGAGAGAAGGGTTTTTGGCTCCAAATGCCTAAAACCGTGAACAACAAAGACCAAAAGTGAGAGACTCACGTGAATTGGTTCCAAAATAGCAAAACGTGAACAATACACATGGTCCAGAGAGAGAGAAAATGCTTTTTTATATACATATATATTCTTTATTCCATTTACCAAGTAAATGAATAAAATATATATATATATACAACAACAATTAATTCAAAAGTCAATGGAAAAAGCAAAAAGCAAAAGTCTTTTCACCTTTATTCCCATCACCTTTACTATTCACATCAAGTCACTTTAATAAAGTGACAACATGTCATGTCACATCACTCAAAGTGACAAGTGATTTGACGATTGATGCGACTAGTGATTTGACGCTTGATGTGACTTGCGTGCCGCGTTCTAATTCGAAATGCGAATGCGCTCGCAATCACTCTCGGGCTCGGGTTCGCTAATTCCAAATTAACGAATTTTCCGTCGCGTCGTAATTAAATGATTACGCCTAGCGAAATCACTATTCACGTCGCTAACGAATTAATTCTAAATTAATTCGTTCGCCCGAATTAAAATCTAATTCAATTCCGCGTCGAAATCTAATTTCGTTAAAATATATCGAATATATTAATTTATCGATTAATTCCAAATTAATCGTCTCTCTCTCTTTAATTAATATTTTATCCCAGATAAAATATCTCCGTAATTAATCCCAGATTAATTTTCTCTCTCATCGAATAATCCCAGATTAATTAAAGTGCGAGTCATACGTCATCGGTGAATCTTCAGGAACCGACCCATGAGATCTTCGGATATGTTGGCAGTAAATACGGTCGTCGGACTATCCGAACACGTAAGTACCTCGTACTACGTTTATACCGATTTACAAGACAAGGTTGGCTTCTAGCAAAGCGCCATGCCTACCCAATTCTCCAGAAATATTCTTATAGGAATATATAGATCTGTATCAAGCGTAGTATACTAAGTATTGTGCGTATCGGCCCAGTATCGGATAATCACGTGCGGGCTGGGGCTGGATAAGTGTCTGCCCCGTCCGAAACACATATCGGATGTCTGGTAACATAGTCTCTATAATCGGATATACATGACCTGGTCACAATATCCCGATTGGTTGCGCAACACTCAAGAGCACTAGTACCGTATCCTGCGTGACATCATCTCCAATATGACTGGAGTGATACTTCCGTCTCGACATCACATCCAATACACTACGACTCTCTGATAAACCCAGAAGTGGTGACACAGAACCGGTCAAAGCCCCCAACCACCAAATCCAAAGTTTATCGATTATCGTAAGTATTAGCGATGCAAGTCTCAGGTTAAGACTATACACACCTACCTTGATTTCGGCCTCCCATACACATAGTCATAATACCAATGGGATTCCGAGGGGTCTATCCAGAGCGAAGCTGTTTCCCGTACCATCGGTGAAACACGACCTCCTATCGCACTTGCATAAGTATCCAATACTTATATATATGAGAACTATGCCGTTGTGCCCTCACAACGCGCACAAGTGCAATACTAGCCTATTCCGCATTATCGATGTCCAGTCTCGATAATACTACGGCTAGGGATATTTAATGATTAATCCTTCGTGGACTGATACTGTCTCATATCATCTCAATCCAGGAACTAATCATAGGGACCTCTCTTCTTTTTATATATCTATGGTGATCTAATCACAAATGACGAGAGTGCAATTTCCTTGTTACATAGTTAATTTGCTACAACAACACAATGTTCTGTGCAAATAGTGACGCTATGGGTCATATTATCCAACAATCTCCCACTTGGCACATAGCCAGTCACTCGAGTGTCTAACACCCGAACTATGTAAGGTTCGCTCAAATTGCTGAGGAAAGGTTTTCGTCAGCGGATTTGTTTGATTATCATTTAACGTGATTTATACGATCATCACATCGCCACGATGTATGATCCGAACGAATCAGATGATATAGAAGTATATATCTGGATCGTTGATGAGACCATTAATTCTTTAGCCTGTGCTGATGCCTAGCTCAGCTGCTAACAGAACTATATCTAATCTAATTAGATATGTATCGACCCAAATGACTTCTATTGCTGCCTCAGCTGCTGCAATTAACCCGCATGTGTTGTTTATTCGGTAACAGTATCTTGCTTGGAAGATTTCCAGCTCACTGCACCGTTATTCAAACTGTATAGTACCGTTTGTGACTTTTAGTCGTCTTTATCGGTTATAGGAAACTTGCTACAGTGATCCCAGTCACTTCAAGTTCTCCTTCTCCATAGACTAAGACAGCATCCTTAGTTCTCTAAGAAACTAACGGATGTTCCTAACATCAATCCAGTGACTATCACTCGGATTAGCCTGTTTGTGAATCCATATGCTCAAAGCGTATGATACACCAGGTTTTGTACATTTTTCAATGTACGTCCCACGGAGAGTATTGATTCGAAAGCCAACTTTCCCCGACATATATTTTATGGGAATATCATTTCCAAGAAATGACGTATTATCATTATTTTATAGGACAGCCACTGTCAGTGCGCTCCCACTAACCTCCTTATATACAAAAGAATTATTTTAGTTTTGAATTAAATCATACACCATTATGATTACATCAAAATGATAATTCCAAGAACTAATGCTCGTATCAGCAAGCATTATCCAAATGGATTTACGGCGGCAATAGGTAAAAGGTTGAATCGTAATCAACACAATGTCGATAACGATACCTTTCCGTTAAAAGCCTAGCTTTATACGTTGGTATGTTGCCTATCCATGTACGTCTTCCTTGAAGACTTATAGTACCAATAGGCACAATGCCTTGTGGTACATCAACTAGTATCCAAACTGGTTGATATACATGGAATCCATTTCGGACTCATGACACTTTGTCATAATAGGGAGTCGATACCTCGTATCACTTCCTTTGTTCTCGTGTATTCGAAGATTAATGGTATAGTTTCATCCTTGATGAACTATATATGTTCCATTAAGATTCAGTGCCAAGAACAGTATTACTCCGATTTTCATCGAGTTATACTATCCTCCCACTTACCACTGCATATCGGTATTCTCTCAGGAAAACCGCATGGTGAGCAACAATCTAATTGTTCTCATGTGGGATTTACAAGTACAATACTTATGGTTTCCCTAGGATGACCTACATTGGCACTTATCATATTTGGGTTTTAGTTTGGTATCATCCAAACATATGCCTGGCATACCCCAATTAGTCAGGAATGAGAAACCCGTTTCTTCCCTGTTCATATCTAATATGATATCTGTCAAACAGATTATTATGGAACCTTATTCAAAATAAGTTCTTGCACTGTTTAAAGTTTATCCGTTGAAGGAAATGGTAGCTCAAAGCGACTCGTGATTAACCTTATTATGTCTAACAAAATTCGGTTAATCCTGTTCGGACACACCGTCAAAATGACGTGTTCCGGGAGGAGTCCTCATTGAAAGAATACTATACTCTTTCAAGTATACGAGAAACTTACTGCTTAAGTATTTTCATTACGGTCTTACCGTGATGGTGTAATACTATAACCGATCTGTTTGTCTATTCCGTGTCGAAACTATAAAAGTTTTCGATTTGTGTTCTTCAAAAGAAACACACAACCATTACGCGATGCCACATCCGTATAGGTCACGTAATATTCATATCCACCTCTAGCCTAGCTAGACACGGGCCCACTTGCTTCACTATGAACTAGGGCTAACAGATCGGTGGCATTTTCACTTTTACCGAGTAAAGGTGTTTTAAGCACTTTGCTTAATAAACTAGATTCGTAGACTTTATTTGAATAGTCAAATCAGTCCTAGTACCCGCTCTTCAAAAGTGCGGATATACGATTCTTGTTTAGTAGTGTCCCTGACAACTATGCCACAATTAAGTTTCTTAACTGATCAAATCAGTTTGAGCTATTATTTGTCATGTTATGTATTTGAGATATTATTTATATTCAAAATATAAATTCTGTTATTCACATCTAATGTGTTTATCTCAATATCATCTTTATATAATAAAACACTTTAGTGTTCTAGAATATAAAGGTACACCGCAGCGGGTTATACGCGATATAGAGATAATGTTTCTAGTCAAACTAGTTACATTATAACAGTTTCTAAATTTAAGTACTAACGCGAAGGCAGTTCCTAAATTTAGATATCTACGGTTAAAACAGCGACTATCGTCCCGTTTACTATTCGCGGATAAATCTCAGTTGAAGTCAGTATCCTGCTAAAAGCAGATTCTGCACAACAGTACATATTTATGTATCACACTAAGTATTTAAAATCAAATTTCAATACTAGTTGTGAACATAATTATGACAAACATATTTGAAGTAAGAGCCTTGCTCATCTTCAATTCATTCTTAGGATATATTATTTTATCAAATAAAATAAAAACTTATTAATTTCCAAGACCATCTTGAAATTATTCCCAATTTGAAAATTAAATCATTTAAAATATTTTAATCCAAGATTATATTTTAAATATCCAACTTTTCAATTTTATCTTGATTACAATAGTCCAACCATTTAATCAACGATTAGTGGTACTATTTATTATAATGATTATAATAGTCCAACTATATAATCAAATATAATCCAAATTAATTAACCTCAATTACATTGATTACTATAATCCAATTATAAAATCAACTGTAAACTGAAATTAATTAATTCAAATATATTGATTAATATAATCCAATTATATATAATCAACTATAATACAGTCCAACTGTTTATTAAAACAACAATTTAAATATTAGTCCAACTAACATTTAATAATACGACGAAATAATTTAATGAGCGCATATGGCGAGTAATTGAAGAACGAGTATTGCAAATTCAATTCTTGCCTCCCACTATTTTTCGTCGAGCCTCTAACCCTCTGTGGAGTACTCGGGAAACCGTGTTTCCTAGTGGGCTAGGATCCTGTTAAATAACATACAACCTTGACTTTGGCCAACAAGCTGTATGCTACTTACCAGGTAGATCTCACAGATCAATTGGATCCAATCCAATTCCCAGATCCGGTTAGGTGGACATCCAAGTCCTAAACATATTGCTTATGCCAATGTATCTAATACATTTTCCTAACCTTATCCTCCGAATCATCTAGGCCTTGGCTTTGGCACAACAAACCTAATGATTCCAGTTAAGCGGGACCCATTGACAAGGAAAGTTTCGTAATCAATGTCTTTGGACAAGAAGTGATCTTGACTTTGGCCAACAAATCACAACTTGGACTAGACACCGATGTGGAACAAAACTCTCATGATTCAAATACATCCAATTGACAAGGTCTTGACTTTGGCCAACAAACCAATGCCAATCAGATCTTGAACAAGAATCATTCAATGGAAGGATAATCGCTTAATATAAAACGAGGGTTTTTCGCGTGCAAATTGGCTACCAATTTAATTATCTTTGTTAGGTCTCATCATCATACACCCTTAAACATGCATTCTAAATACATAATAAAGCGAGTATGAAATAAAAAATAATGATATGCGGATGGATACTTTACATTGATCCTAGATCAAATCTCTCATTTTCTCTCTCCAAAGCTAGCACTTGTATTTACTTCTACCCGTTACACTACACTTCTAAAGAAACCTCATTTACATTGAGGGGAATAGGTGAGAAGAGAATACAAAGAGTATATAGGTGATAAGGCTGGACACGCAGGTCCAATTTAATAAATCAAATTTATTACAATTTCCAAAATTGTCCCACCCGACTAATATCCATCCGATATACATTATTCACGCATCGCAACCATGTATTCATACAAGCATGTTATCAATCAATCTAATCCAATTAATTAATCTGATAATTAGTGATCATCCAATGTTCAAACAACGATTTGATTTTTGCTCGAGTCAAACTCGTTTTACGAATAAGTACTCAAAGTACGAATTCTCGAATTAAATTAAACTACATAATTAAATCCAATTTAATACGCATTTAATTCTAATTCACTATTTAATTCCAAATTAAATATTACACACTTTATTAACGAACCTTCTACGATTTAAATTCCAAATTCAATCGTTATGGGTCTCAAAGCCCAATTAACGTCAAACGTTTATTTAATTAAAGTCCAATGGGCTTTTAATTAATTTCTTAAGGCGTGGACTTTTGGTCAACTCGGGTCAAACCGATAACCAAAGTCCAATCCGGGAGTTACCCCATAAGCCTTTAAATTAATTTTGGCCCATTAGGCCCAATTAAATAATTAAGGTCCATTAAGTCATAATTGGACTTTATGGATGCGGTTTTGGGCCTAATTGGATCCAACCAATTTTGCCTAAACCCAACTTTGTACAACAAAGCCCAAAAGCCCAATTATAACATTCAAGGCCCAATTTCCAAAAACAAGCCTAATTAATTAACTTATAAAATTCCAAATTTCATAATTAATTAACCTAAGTGTTATACATAATTAACCACCTAATTAATATTTCTAAAACATCAATTAGCATACTTAATCATGCATTTCAACATCAAATAGTGTCTAACACAATTTATTAAAACCAAACCCATTTTACATGCTTTAAAGTCTTGGCATTTAGGGGTTTTTAATCCGATTTGGTTTCAATCAAATTGAATCCACAATCATCATTTCCCAAATCAATTAAATTCATCTAATGAATCAAAATACAAAAAACACAATGAATTTCATATCCAATTGAATTCGGCCAAGCCTACTTTAATTTGGGAAAATTGTTCCAAATCAAAATTCAATCCAATCAAACTTCAATTCAACATTACCCACTTGTTTCAAGTCATCCAATGATCAAACAAACAAAAATTCACCAAGATATTAGGGTCTTTAATTTGGGCCAACATAAGCAATTTGGGGAAATTTGTTCCAAACACAATTTCAACAAATTGATCCAATCAATCATCAATTAAACATACTTTAAGCATTCTAAATCATCCAATTTCATCAAACATGCTCAAAATCAAGTTTACCCAAATTCATCACTTTATGTCAACATAAAAATTGGGGAAATTTGTTCCAAACACAATTTCTTCAAATTGATCCAATCAATCTTAAATTAAACATCATTTAAGCATTCTCATTCATCCAATTTCACAAAATATGCTCAAAATCAAGTTTACCCAAATTTGTTACTTTATGCCAACATAAAAAATTGGGGAAATTTGTTCCAAACACAATTTCTTCAAATTGATCCAATCAATCATTAATTCAACATCATTTAAGCATTCTTAATTAATCAATTTAATCAAATCATGCTCCAATTGATTTTACCCAATTTGTCATGCCCAAAATTTGGAGAAATTGAATCCAATCCAATTTCATGAAATTGATCATGCACAACTTCAATTCATCACATACAAGCATACTTTAACATCCAATTTCAACAATCATGCTTCAATTGATAATCCCCAATTTTAACCCTAACTTTTTCATGCTTGTTAATAGCTCAATACCATTGTTGAGTTCTAATTAGGTCCCAAAATCATCCAAAACAAGCATAAAATCGCATGAACACATCAAGGAATAATGGCGGAAACAAATACTCACATTGATTGGTTTGAGATGCAAAGAACACAAGCCTTTTTCTTGCCTTTTTGAGCTCGGTTTTGGCCTCCTTGGACTGCTACCGGGGGGGATGCTCGGTTTTGGGTCATCTTCTTCCTTTAAAATTCGGCCATGGATGTCACCATTGAAGCTCCAAGCTTCAAGCTTCCATGCTCAAAAATCACTTCCCTATCACCTAGTATCCTCCAAGTGTGCTAGCACATAGATCTTGCTACAAGATCAAAAGCTTCTCCATTTTGTGTATGAAAACCAGAAAAATGGAGATGAAAATCGGTCACCATGACCGTGAGAAGAGAGAAGGGTTTTTGCTCCAAATGCCTAAAACCGTGACACAAAGACCAAAAGTGAGAGACTCACGTGAATTGGTTCCAAGAATAGCAAAAACGTGAACAATACACATGGTCCAAGAGAGAAAAAATGCTTTTGTATATACATATATATTCTTTATTCCATTTACCAAGTAAATGAATAAAATATATATATATATACACAACAATTAATTCAAAAGTCAAATGGAAAAAGTAAAAAGCAAAAGTCTTTTCACCTTTATTCCCATCACCTTTTACTATTCACATCAAGTCACTTTAATAAAGTGACAACATGTCATGTCACATCACTCAAAGTGACAAGTGATTTGACGATTGATGCGACTAGTGATTTGACGCTTGATGTGACTTGCGTGCCGTGTTCTAATTCGAAATGCGAATGCGCTCGCAATCACTCTCGGGCTCGGGTTCGCTAATTCCAAATTAACGAATTTTCCGTCACGTCGTAATTAAATGATTACGCCTAGCGAATTCACTATTCACGCCGCTAACGAATTAATTCTAAATTAATTCGTTCGCCCGAATTAAAATCTAATTTCAATTCCGCGTCGAAATCTAATTTCGTTAAAATATATCGAATATATTAATTTATCGATTAATTCCAAATTAATCGTTCTCTCTCTCTTTAATTAATATTTTATCCCAGATAAAATATCTCCGTAATTAATCCCAGATTAATTTTCTCTCTCATCGAATTAATCCCAGATTAATTAAAGTGCGAGTCATACATCATCGGTGAATCTTCAGGAACCGACCCATGAGATCTCCGGATATGTTGGCAGTAAATACGGTCGTCGGACTATCCGAACACGTAAGTACCTCGTACTACGTTTATACCGATTTACAAGACAAGGTTGGCTTCTAGCAAAGCGCCATGCCTACCCAATTCTCCAGAAATATTCTTATAGGAATATATAGATCTGTATCAAGCGTAGTATACTAAGTATTGTGCGTATCGGCCCAGTATCGGATAATCACGTGTTAGGGCTGGGGCTGGATAAGTGTCTGCCCCGTCCGAAACACATATCGGATGTCTGGTAACATAGTCTCTATAATCGGATATACATGACCTGGTCACAATATCCCGATTGGTTGCGCAACACTCAAGAGCACCAGTACCGTATCCTGCGTGACATCATCTCCAATATGACTGGAGTGATACTTCCGTCTCGACATCACATCCAATACACTACGACTCTCTGATAAACCCAGAAGTGGTAACACAGAACCGGTCAAAGCCCCCAACCACCAAATCCAAAGTTTATCGATTATCGTAAGTATTAGCGATGCAAGTCTCAGGTTAAGACTATACACACCTACCTTGATTTCGGCCTCCCATAGACACATAGTCATAATACCAATGGGATTCCGAAGGGTCTATCCAGAGCGAAGCTGTTTCCCCTACCATCGGTGAAACACGACCTCCTATCGCACTTGCATAAGTATCCAATACTTATATATATGAGAACTATGCCGTTGTGCCCTCACAACGCGCACAAGTGCAATACTAGCCTATTCCGCATTATCGATGTCCAGTCTCGATAATACTACGGCTAGGGATATTTAATGATTAATCCTTCGTGGACTGATACTGTCTCATATCATCTCAATCCAGGAACTAATCATAAGGACCTCTCTTCATTTATATATCTATGGTGATCTAATCACAAATGATGAGAGTGCAATTTCCTTATTACATAGTTAATTTGCTACAACAACACAATGTTCTGTGCAAATAGTGACGCTATGGGTCATATTATCCAACAGATCCAGTATCGGATGATCACATGCAAGGCCTGAGGATGGAACAAGTGTCTGCCCCGTTCGAGCATAACGGATTACAAGTAACTAGTCTCTTTATTATCGGATAATCATGGCCAGTCATATTATCCCATGGTTGCAACCCTTAGAGAACTAGTTCTAATCCTGCGTGATCACTCTCCATATGACTATAGTGATACTTCCGTCTTCACATCACACAACCCATACACTACGATTCTCGATATACCCAGAAGAGGGCGTACACAGAAACCGGTTAAAGCCTGGACGACCAAACCAAAGTATATTGATTGTTGCAAGTATTAGCGGTGCAAGTCTCAAGTTAAGACAAATACACCTACACCTACCTACCCTGATTTCGGACTTCCATAGACACATAATCATACTACCAATGGAATTCCAAGGGGGTCTATCTAGAGCGAAGCTATTTTCCGTACCATCGGTAAAACAAAACCTTCTATTACACTTACATGAGTATCCTATACCCAAATATATGAGAACTATGCCGTTATGCCCTCACAACGCGCACAAGTGTAATACTAGTCTTTTACGCATTTATCGATGTCCAATCTCGATAATACTTTGACTAGGGATATTTAATAATTTATCCTTCATGGACTGATACTGTCTCATATCATTCTCAATCCTGGAATAAATCATAAGGCCTTCTATCATTTATACATCTTGGTGATCTAATTAAAAATAATAAGAGAGTAATCTCCTTTGTCACATAGTTAATTTGTACAACAACACCATGATTTGTACAAATAGTGACGCTATGGGTCATAATTGTCCAATAATCTCCTACTTGGCCTATAGCCAGTCACTCGAGTGTCTTACACTCGAACTATGTATGATTGGCTCAAATTATTGAGGAAAGGCTTACGTCAGCGAATTTGCATGATTATCGTCTGATACGATTTATACGATCATCACATCACCACGATGTATGATCCGAACGAATCAGATGAATAGTTGAAGTATATATCTGGATCGTTGATGAGACCATTAATTCTTTAGCCTGTGTTAACGCCTAGCTCAGCTACTAACAGAACTATATCTAATCTAATTAGATTTATTATTGACCCAGATGGCTTCTATTACTGCCTCAACTGCAGAAATAACCCGCTTTTTTTTTTGTTTATTTGGTAACAGTATCTTACTTGGAAGATTTCCAACTCACTGTACCGTTATTCAAATTGTATAGTACCGTTGTTGTGACTTTTAGTCATTTTTATCGGTTAGGAAACTTGCAGTAGTGATCTTAATCACTTCAAGTTCTCATTCTCCATAGTTTAAGACAACATCCTCAGTTCATCAAAGATACTAACAGATGTTCTTAACATCAATCCAGTGACTATCACTTGGATTGGCCTGATTGTGAATCCATATGCTTAAAGCGTATGAGACACCAGGTCACGTATATTTTTCAATGTACGAGTTCTCGGAGAGTTTTAACAACTTTTAAATCTATCCCAATATATCTTTATTCCTTTAATAAAGGTGTTTCTCCCAAGAATTTCTACGGAGAATTTTCTCGAAAGTCAAGCTTTCACCGATTATTTTATGAGTATTTCATTTCCAAGAAATGACATGTCATCATTATTTATAGGACATCCACTGTCAGTGCGCTCCCATTAACCCTCTTTTATACACAAGAATCATTTTCGTTTTGAATTAAATCATACACCATTATGATTATATCAAAACGATTATTCCAAGAACACAATGCTTGTTTCAATCCATAACATGGATCGAATAACCTGCAAACCTTGTTTGCTAGTTTTAGTACGACAAAACCAACATGATATTTTAAACATCTTCCAAAAGGTTTTCGTTTAAGGAAAGTGATTTTCCCGTTTAGCTGTCATATTTCAGAAATGAAACATGCAACTTCAGCAAGCATTATCCAAATGGATTCAACGTGGCAACATGTAAAAGATTTCGTTGTAATCAACACAATGTTGATAACGATACCTTTTCGCTAAAAGCCCAGCTTTAGTACGTTGGTATGTTCCCATCCATGTATGTCTTCCTTGAAGACTTATATTGTACCATTAGGCACAATGCATTACGGTACATCAACTAGTATCCAAACTTGGTTGATATACATGAATCCATGCCCCAGGTTGTTTTCTGACTCTCTCCGTTCTACGCAGTTCTTGTGTATTAGAAGATTACTGGTACAGTTTCATCCTTGATGAACTATTTGTGTTCCATTTCGGGCTTGGTGCCTTGAATAGTATTACTCCAATTTTCATCGAGTTTTACTATCCTCCCACTTACCACTGCATATCGGTATTCCTCTTAGGAAAACCGTATGGCGAGCAACAATTACATTGTTCTTTTGTGAGATGTATATGTAACATCCCAGATTTTCGGATTGTTGTAGAAGAATCACGGACGGATGTTTTAGTCTCGGAGCATGATGATGATGAAGAATAAGAGTTTAAGTGATGTTATATTAGTTGGTATATTATATTATGAATTTACGTCGCGTTGGAAAACGTGTGGGATCAAAAACCGGTTACGTGATTTTCGTATAACATGTAAAGTTTAATGTTTTGACCACATAAGGAGCAAACGAACTCCGATCGAGCTGATTTTTGGACCATTGGACTCATTTTTCCGAGACGAACAACTTTCATGTTGAACACTTTTCGAGAATCGCATCAGAAGGGCTCCGAAAATATGATATTACAGAAGGCTCTAGAATAGAGGCTGATTTGTAATTTTTGCAGGGACTAAATTGATATTTACCAGCCTAGTATATAAAGCCCTAAGGTTTTAATAAATTGCGAAATGGCAAATCATTTAACCCTTCTTACACCCGACCCCTTCACGCATGAGAGGGAGAGTTGGTCGCGCCGGCGGCCTGCCGGCCACCGCCGGCCGGCGTGACCACCCAGATCGACTCGCCCGGCCACCGTGCAGTTGAGGGTGGCTGGCGGCGAGGCTGAATCACCGGTGAGCGGTGGGAATTGAAGGTGAAAGTGGCGTGTGATGCGTTTCGTGGATCCGGCTCGTCGGTCCGTTTCACGAGCCGTGCCACCCACCAAATCGAAACCCTCGGCGAGTACTACGAGTGTGCGGAGTCGGTTTCGCGGAACAACGGCCGGTGGCTCACAAATCGAGAGAAGAAGATTCGGCGAACAGTAAACCCATGTCGAACGGTAGCTCCGATCAGAATTTCATCGACACCAGCGTGTTCGTATGGCCGTCGGGAGTCCGAATATGGCCTCGGAATTTCGGTACCACTTTCCGTTCAAAATTTCATATTTCAAAGTAAACTGATTTATATTCGGATGGTTCCGATAGTTCCGTAGTTTAGTGAATTGCGTTTATATGAATTAGATTTGTTTTTATATGTTAAAACGATAAATATGGTAGAATACGGGGTGAATCGGATGAGGTATGATCGATCCGGTAGAATTAGCGAGATTCCGATAAAACGACGTTTCTCGCTCGATTGAGCATAGATGGTTGTAAATATAGTTATGATGTAATTATGGTATTGCGAGGATAATTGAGTAATTTTGGATTAGTTCGGAGGGTTTGAGACCCTTCCGTTGCGTTTGCGGAAACTTTTCCGCAAGTTTTGCCGCAAACGCTCAAAATGAGAATTTGACCCATCTGGTTAGTTTAGAATAGCAAGTGAACATGTATTAGAGTAATGAAGTTTAGATCGTAGTATCAGAGTTGATTCGGGTGTTCCGGGGAAGCCCGTAGTTATTATAGATGAGTTGGAAGTTCCGCAAATAGCGGTTCTGACGTATTTTGTGATTTGTTTTGGTAGATCGGGCCCGGTTCACGGGCATTCGCTCGGCCAGGTAAGTAACTCATGCTTTGATTACTTAAGAAGTTATCGTTGTACGAAAGTAGTACTATAATAAGGTTATATACAATCATATGTATGAAACTAGTATATATATATATATATATAATGATGATCGTAGAAGAAAGAAGCTAGTGAACTAGTACACAAATATAGATAAGAGCAAGCAATTATAAGTATAGATATAAGTTAAAGATAAATAGAAGCATTCAGAAGCAAAGAGAGAAACATACGTAAGAATAGACCAGTATATATACATAGATGGAGCATGTGAATGATACCAGATTCATGAATATAATTTAACTGAAACCTGGGTATGGGGGGTTGTAGAAAAACTACACCCTAGGGTATGGAATTAAAGTTTACAAGATAAAAATTGTAAAGAATTAGGTATATAAGCATAAAAGTGGATAAGTATGCATGGAGACCTAAGTAAATTTGCATATGGTAGGTATGGGTTTTGGGGTAAAAGTATCTTGATGTAAGTTTAAATAAATAAGGTATATTGTATATGAACATATGAAAATGAGATCTTGAACATGTTGGGTTATATGCATGTAAGAATTAATACGTATGATTATCAAGATAGTTTTGTGTGGGTATGGAGTTTGCATGTACTCGTAGATATATAGGATTATGTATCTGTTATATTTGAGTTATTGATAATAAGAGAGCATGAGTAAAGTGTGGTTTAAAAAAAAAGTGAAAATTATAAGTTTTGATGTAATACATATTAGTTGAGTAGAAGACGAGAATATTGTACATGTGTTTGATAAAGCTTTAGTATAACAGTAAATGTATGTGAGTAGTATGGATTGATGTAATGTTAGTGCTTATGTATTGAGTTTGTACATGATGAATCAGCATATAAGGAATAGAAACATATACCATTGGTTTATAGAAGTGCATAAACATATGCATATGCACGCATTATAATGTAAGCATGACCTTGAGATTCAAGTGTTTTAAAGAAGAATTTCAGATACTTTTAAAAGAAAAGTTTTAAGTGTCCTCTTTTGAAAGAATTGTATTTCAGAAATGTTTCTTTACGGTTTTAAGACACAGATTATGATTTTATGGTTTTAGGGGCATGAGGTAAAAACTCACCCCAGTATGTAACTTGAGAAACAATATGGACTTGACGGATATATTGGATTCGGGATTTGGGATTTGACCCATCCCAGTTGTACATTGTTGGAATTGACGGATTTATACACATGTGCACATGTGGAGGACTAGGGGGACGCTCCTAGATCCTCAGCGCTCAGATGGTACATTCTTGGGCGGAGATGCGCCTACGGGCGGAGATGCGCCTACGAGCGGAGATGCACCTATGGGCGGAGATACGCCTTCGGGCGGAGATGCGCCTTCGGGCGGAGATTTGGTTTTTAGAAAAAATGACTTCAGATTTCGGTTTTCAGAAAAGAACTAGAAAGACTGTTTTAGAAAGAAATACAAGGGGAAAAAAAAGAAAAAAAAAAGAAGAAAAGATTTTCAGAAAAGAGTTTTCAGTTTTCAGATTCTCGGTAAACAATTTTCAGAAAACGGATTTTAAAAACAGTTTCCAGAAATCAGAGTATTAAAGCATGTTTTCAGATGATAAGCTTTATAAAGAAGATTTCAAATAAAGTTTCAGAAAAGAGTTTCCGGGAAGTATTTTTTTTTTGAAACCATAGCAAGTTAAAGTCTTGTACAGTTTACCTGACATGCATATGATCATGTATGCTAGTGTTTTCATCTGAGATGCATATAGATGACATTATGCATAATAATATTAGCACATTCATATGTAAGATCCTCAGAAACGGATTTAAGGTAATCATTCATTAAGCATGGCATATTGAGTAGAACATAATTCCCATGACAGGTATATAAGTCATACATTTTAGAAATGTTATGAGATACATACAGTTGACATTAAAGCATGGTAATATGGTTGCATTTACGTGTGTATGATTGATATTGTGTGCATTATATGTTCACATA
Source organism: Zanthoxylum bungeanum (assembly GCA_019454045.1). Classification (NCBI taxonomy): domain Eukaryota; kingdom Viridiplantae; phylum Streptophyta; class Magnoliopsida; order Sapindales; family Rutaceae; genus Zanthoxylum; species Zanthoxylum bungeanum. The sequence goes on from SKCR01026707.1 coordinate 103,731, forward strand.
AAAGGAACAATCGGTAAGATAATAGCGTATGGCTACATGGTTTCACATACATGTTGGTATGGTTGGTTTCAGCCTGTTTGATGTTAAATAGAAAGGATATTTTATTAATTTGATTTGATGATATTTCAATGAAATAAGATAAAGATGACTATAACAAGTGTTCCAACTTAACAGATACAGAATGAATGAGATGGTTGAAGGATAGTTAGGTAATACAATATAAGCATGGAGAGTTTTGGTAAGGTTGTTGTTGATAAAGAAACTTGACACGTGATGAAATGCTTGTAAAGTATATACTAAATGGAAATTAAAGTATGGGTTTGATTAGATAATAGGATGGATGAAAGAGTAATGTGTCTCTGTAATGGATAAGAATTGTACAGCTAATTTAGAATTTGTGATTATTTGCATGATATACATGTGAGTTGTGGATAGCTTGATAATTAATGAGGTACATGTAATTACATGATTACAGTAAAAGATAAGTTAAGAAAAATTAATGGAACAGAAATTATAAGCTATTGAGTGTTTATGCTGTAGTTAGGGCATGACTACTTACTGAGTCATCACGACTCACACCATTTCCGTTGTTTGTTTTGCAGGTCTGTAGCAGTTTTTATAACTTGCAACAGTTTTTGGAGAAGGCTTTAAAGACAGTGGATCGCCCCAAATGCAGTCAAGAGAGTCCTAGGTCAAGTTGTGGGTCCTCACGGCCCTTTTATATAGTATTCTACAATTGTATCATTTAAGTAAGAATTAATTGTAATACTGTAGTTGTTGTTTTTAGTTCTGGCCGGAGGCCAAGTAATTGTTTTCATTCTTTGAGTTCAGGCCTGAGGCCTTGATGTTGTGTTTCCGGCCTGAGGCCGTATTGGTTGTGTTCTTGTTGTTTTTTTGGATGCTGGCTACAGGCCAGGTTGCATGATGTTACGAATACATCATGCCGAAATTTCGTTAGATTCAGAGGCTTATGGAGGTGGGTTTAGCCTGTCTCCTACCGGTAGCATCCTGGCCTAGGCGGGATGTTACAGTATAAGTACTTATACTTATGTATCCCTAGGATAACCTATAATTGGCACTTATCCAATTTGAGTTCTAGTTTGGCATCATCCAAACATATGCCCAGCATACCCAAATTATCAGGAATGAGAAACCCGGTTTCCTTCCCGTTCATATCTAATATGTAATCTGTCAAACAGATTATTATAGAACCTTATTCAAAATAAGTTCTGCACTGTTTATGCTTATCTGTTGAAGGAAATGGTAGCTCAGAGCGACTCATGATTAACCTTATCATGTCCAATAAATTTCGGTTACTCATTCGGACACACCGTCAAATTGACGTGTTCCGGGAGAAGTCCTCATTGAAAGAATACTAGACTCTTTCAAGTATACTAGAAACTGATTGCTTAAGTATTTTCCATTACGGTCTTACCGTGATGGTTTAATACTTTAGCCGATTTGTTTGTCTATTTCGTGTCGAAACTTTAAAAGTTTCCGCTTTAAGTTTCAAAAGAAATACTTAACCAGAACGCGATGCCACATCCGTAAAGGTCACGAAATACTCATATCCACCTATAGCCTAGCTAGACATGGGCCCACTTGCTTCACTATGAACTAGGGCTAACAGATCGGTGGCATTTACACTTTTACCGAGTAAATAGTATTTTAGGCACTTTTCCCAATAAACTATATTCGTATACTTTATTTGATTAGAATCAAAACAGTCCTAGTACCCGCTCTTCAAAAGTGTGGATATACGAGTCTTGTTTCATTGTGTCCCATACAACAATGCCACAATATGTTTCTTATGATCAAATTAGTTGAGTTATTTGTTTGTCATGTTATATGTTTGAGATATTTTATATTCAAAATATTAATTCTGTTATTCACATCTAATGTGTTTATCTCAATATCATTTTGATATAATGAAACACTTTAGTGTTCTAGAATATAAAGGTTCATTCGCAGTGGATTAAACACTGATATAGAGATAATATTTCTAGTCAAACTAGTTACATTATAACAATTCCCTAATTTAAGTACAAACCCGAGGGTAGTTCCCAAACTTAGGTATCTACGGTCAAAACAACGACTTTCGTCCAGTTTCCAATTCGCAGATTAATCTCAACTGAAGTCAGTGTCCTGCTCATAGCAGATTCTAAACATCAGCACATATTTATGTACCACACTAAGTATCTTAAATCCAATTTCAATTCTAGTAGTGAACATAATTTTGACAAATATATTTGAAGTCACAGCATTGCTCGTCTTCAATTCCTTCATGTCTGTTTTGTTCAAATGGCAGTCACGCTTCCGCGATCCCGTTTGCCACAATTAAGCAGACATTTTAGGATTTGTCCTTTATCTTCCCAGAAGATTATACTGATTTTGCCTTTGCCATTTTCAACACTCCAGAAGTTTTTGGCCAAGCCTTGGCCTTCTAGAATATCGAAGTAAGGTGCGCCTTGCGCTACTTGCCTAATTGCAAAGTTTGACTTTATCTCCTTGAGAATAGTCATTAACTCTCCAAGAGTTATTTATTACAATTCAGTACTTCTAAAATCTAAAAACAGTTCTATGAAGATCCTTCAATTTCATTATCATACTTTAAGGATCTAATCCTTAGTTATGATTAAGAAATTAAAGAGTCTTTTTGGCAAGCTTAATGTATTAAGCACTAAAGTTATCATCACATAAATCTTCCAAAGATTATGCTCTACTATTTGCTTAACTCTGGGCTTAGGGCTAAGATGCTATTTTATCAAATTAAGTAACTTCTTAGTTTCCAGGACCATCCTGAAATTATTCAAAATTTGAAAATTAAACCATTTAAATACATTTTTCTCTGGGATTATGTTTTAAATGTCAATCTTTCAATTTTATCTTGATTCTAATAGTCCAACTATTTAATCAACAATTTTAGGTACTGTTTATTATAATGATTACAATAGTCTAACTATTTAATCAACAATAATTTAATAGATAAATTCAATTATATTGATTACTATAATCCAATTATAAAATCAACTATAAATGAATAGTTTGAATACAGTACAACTGTTAATTAAAACAATGATTTAAATATTAGTCCAACTAACATTTAATTTATTTGACGAATGATATTTGATTGAGCGCGCGTATGGCTAGTTATTAAACGAATATTGAAAATTTAATTCTTGTCTCCCACTATTTTTCGGTGAGCCTCTAACCCTCTGTCGAGTACTCGGGAAATCGTGTTTCCTAGCGGGCTAGGATCCCGTTAAATATCACACAATCTTGACTTTGGCCAATAAATTATATGATAATTAACTAGGTAGATCTCTAAGATCAATTGGATCCAATCCAATTCCTAGATCTAATAGGTGGACATCCAAGTCCGAAACATATATCTTATATATGTCAATATATCCAATATATTCCCTAACCTTTTTCCTCTGAATCAACTAAGCCTTGACTTTGGCACAACAAACTTAGTGATCCCAATTAAGCGCGACCCATTGACCATGGAAAGCTTCGTAATCAATATCGATGGACAAGAAGTGGTATTGACTTTGCCCAACAAACCACAACTTGGACAAGACACCAATATGGAACAAAGCCTTCGTGATTCAAACACATCCTCGACGGAAAAAAGGCCCTGACTTTGGCCAACAAGCCAATGCCAGTCTTGGATCTTGAGTAAAAATCACTCAATGGAAGGAAAAACGCTTAATATTGTGTGAGGGTTTTTCACGTGCAAATGGCAACCAATTTATTATCTTTGTTAAGGTCTCATCATCATACACCCTTAAACATGCATTCTAAACACATAATAAAGGGTGTATAATAAAATAATAATGATATGCAGATGGATACTTTACACAATGATCCTAGATCAAATCTCTCAATTTCTCTCTCCCGCTAGCACAAGTATTTACTTCTACCTATTACACTACACTTCTAAAAAAACCTCATTTACATTGAGGGGAATAGGTGAGAAGAGAATACAAAGAGTAATGAGGTAATAAGGCTGGACACACAGGTTCAATTAATAAATTCCAAACTTATTACAACAATTTCTAAAATTACCCCACCCATCTAATATCCATCCGATATACATTATTCCTGCATCGCAACCATGTATTCACACAAGCATGTTATCATCAATCTAATCAAATTAATTAATCTGATAATTAATGACCGTCCAATGTTCAAACAACGATTTGATTTTACGCGAGTCAAACTCGTTTTGCGAATAAGTACTCAAAGTATGAATTCTCGAATTAAATTAAACTACATAATTAAATCCAATTCAATTTGTATTTAATACTAATTCGCTATTTAATTCCAAATTAAATACTACACTTTATCAACGAACATTTACGACTTAAATTGCAAATTTAATCGTTACGGGTCTCAAAGTCCGATTGACATCCAATGTCGTCCAATTAAAGTCCAATGGGCTTTCAATTATTTCTTAAGGCGTGGGCTTCGGCAATCAAAGCCCAATCAATGAGTAACCCCATAAGCATATAAATCAATTTCGGTCCATTAGGCCCAATTAAACTTTAAAGGCCCAATAGCTGCATTTGGACTTAACGGAAGTGGTTTTGGGCCCAATTGGATCCAACCAATTTATCCTAAACCCAACTTGGTACAACCAAGCCCATTAAGCACATTTACAACATTTCAAGCCCAAATCCAATTTAAGCCCAATTTAATTAAATCATAAAAAATCCAATTTCATAATCTAATTAATTATTAAAGTGTATAACATAATTAATCAAACTAAATTAACATTTCATAAATATCAATTAGCCTAATTAATCATGCTCATTTTCATTTTCATATTTCCAACACAATGATCAAAAATCAAACCCAATTCATGCTTTATTTGTCTCGGCCATTTGGGGTATTTTATTTATGATTCGAATTCAATCAAATTAAATCCAATTCAACATTAAATCAATATTCCCAATCATTTCCAAATCATCCAATGAATCAAAAAATCAAAATTCCAATATAATAAAAAAGGGCACCATTCTCGGCCAAGCTAAGAACTTTGGGAAATTTGTTCCAAATAATTTTTCATCAAATTGATCCAATCAATCGTCAATTAAAACACATTTAAGCATATTCATTCATCCAATTTCAAAAAATCATGCTCAAAATCATTTTACCCAAATTTTAAGCCCTAATCAAATTTCATGCTTTTCAACCTCTCTGATACCATTGTTGGAGTTCTACGGTCCCAAGGATCGAATACAAAGCATAAAACACATGTGTGAATACAACGAGGGAGTTGCGGAATACTCACATCGATCGGTTGAGCGACGCGGTGACAAATAAAAATGTATTTTCTGCCCACTGCAGCTCACGGCAATCCACTGCTGTTCTTCCTCCAAGATGCGGCTTTGGTGCTCCTTGAACAAGCTCCAAGCTTCGTCAAATGATTCCAAGCTCATGGGTGGACTTCCCTATCACCTTCGCATATCTCTCGGAGTGATAGCTCTTGATGATTTTGCCATAAAATCATCACACTTTGCTTTCCTTTTCTTCCTTGACTCTCGGTAGTGGGCTGCCAAAACCAGAAGAAAAATGCCTCTCCATGGGCGTGAGAGAGATGAGTGAAAGAAAGAGATAAAGTTGTGTTTTTGTTACTTAAAATTGGTAAATGAGTTTCCAAAATCATATACACAAAATTTCTTTCAAAAAGTCAACAAGTACAAGCTTTAAAAAGCTTCCAACAACTCCCATCAAGTCACATCACTCAATCAATCAAGTTGTCAAGTCACATCACTCAAAATGACAAGTGATTTGACGCTTGAAGTGACTAGCGATTTGATGCTTGATGCGACTAATGATTTGATGCTTGATTTGACTTGTGTGCCGCACTGAATTCAAAATGCGAATGTGCTCGCAAATAATCTCGGGCTCGGGTTCGTTAATTCCAAATTAACGAATTTTCTAATACGTCGTAATTAAATCTAATTTAATTAAATAATCATGCCAAGCATAATTACTATTCACGTCGCTAACGAATTAATTCTAAATTAATTCTTTCATCCGAATTAAAATCTAATTTCAATTCCGAGTCGAAATCAAATTTCATATAATATATCGAATATATTATTTTATTGATTAATTTCAAATTAATCGTTATCTCTCTTTAAATGATATTTTATCCTAGATAAAATATCTCCGCAATTAATCCCATATTAATTTTCTCTCTCTCTTCTAATTAATCCCAGATTAATTAAAGTGCTAGTCATACGTCATCGGTGAATCTTCGGGAAGTGACCCATTAGATCCCCGGATATATTGGTAGTAAATTCAGTCGTCGGACTATCCGATCACGTAAGTACCTCGTACTACATTTGTACCGATTTACACGACAATGTTGGCTTCTAGCAAAGCGCCATGCCTACCCAATTCTCTAGAAATATCCTTACAGGAATATAAGATCTATATCAGGCGTAGTATACGTAGTATTGCGTATTTCGATCCAGTATCGGATGATCACATGCAAGTCATGAGGCTGGTAAAGTGTCTGCCCCGTATGAAGCATATATCGGATTACAAGCAACTAGTCTCTTTATTATCGGATAATCATGGCCAAGTCATATTATCCCGATGGTTGTAACCCTTTAGAGAACCAGTTCTGTATCCCTGTGCGATCATCATCTCCACTATGACTAGAGTGATACTTTCGTCTTGACATCACACCCAATACACTATGATTCTCGATATACCCAGAAGAGGCGTACACAGAAACCGGTTAAAGCCCTGGACAACCAAAACCAAAGTATATTGATTGTCGCAAGTATTAGCGGTGCAAGTCTCAGGTTAAGACCAAATACACCTACCCTGATTTCGGACTTCCATAGAAACATAGTCATACTACCAATGGAATTTCGAGGGGGTCTATTTAGAGCGAAGTTATTTTCTGTACCATCGGTAAAACACAACCTCATATTACATTTGCATGAGTATCCTATACCCAAATATATGAGAACTATGCTGTTATGCCCTCACAACGCGCACAAGTGTAATACTAGTCTTTTACGCATTTATCGATGTCCAATCTCGATAATACTTTAACTAGGGATATTTAATGATTTATCATTCGTGGACTGATACTGTCTCATATCATTTTCAATCCAGGAACAAATCATAAGGACCTTCTATCATTCACAAATGATTAGAGAGCAATCTCATTTGTCACATAGTTAATTTGTACAACAACACCATGATCTGTACAAATAGTGACGTTATTGGTCATAATTGTCCAACACCAGCCTCAGAGATGCTTCCAGTTGAGTTGTTGTCCTGAGCATCTAGTACTATCAGATTTCAGTGATGCTACCAGTTGAGTTGTTGTCCTGGGCGTCAAGTATTTTCAGTTTTCAGTATACAGATTTCAGGAATGTTTTCAGATTTCAGAATTTCATTCAGTTTTCAGAGTTTCAGTACTCAGATTTTGAAATCCAGATTTTAGCAAATCACTTTCAGAAAAATCAGATTTTAGAGATAGTTTTCAAAGACTAAAGTTTCAAAAGTAGTTTTCAGAAAGATATGGCTTTCAGAACAAGTTTTCACACAAATGAGTTTTTATTAAAAATTGTGGCTTTGGAAATCAAGTTTTCCTTTCAGTTTTTCAAGTTATAGTCCACTCACTTAGATTGTATAGCAATCTAACCCCCACCAGTTTTTAGTTGTTTTGTAGGAATTCCAGGAGGAAAAACTCGGGAGGATGGATACTGATGCAGTCATCAGGGATGGAGTCCACCAGCATGGAGTCACAAAGCATAAGAGTCTTGTTCATGGTCAAAGTAATTTGTATGTATTTAAGTTGTCATTATAGAGTCTAATAAAGTATTGTAAAAAAAAAAAACGCGTTGCAGAGTATGCATTTATAAGTAATAAAAGTATTATATGTTGATTTAGTTAAAGTCTATATGCATGACATTGCATTAGAATAGTTTGTGATACATTTAGAAAGTCAGAGGCTTATGGGGTTAGTACAGATATTACAGGGTGGTACTCCAGCTCCAGTTTTTGGCTTGGGGGACGGCGATACGTAACGGCCCAAGACCACCAGTTTCTGAGATAGTACTGGCATGCTTTGGGGGACGGCGATACATAACACCCCAAAGTCATGGATTTACACTGCTAGCTCAAGTTAGGCGTATGGGGGGACGGTGATACGTAACGCTCTCATACGTCCAGGTTTTCATACAGAGATACAGATTTCAGAAAAAATTTTCGGTTTTCAGATTCTCAGTATACAGTTTTCAGAGCTTCAGTACACAGATTTTAGAATCCAGATTTTTAGCAATAGTTTTTGGAAACTAGATTTTTCAGAAATAGTTTTCAAAAACCAGAGTTTCAAAGATTGTTTTCAGAAAGATGAAGTTTTAGAAACAAAGTTTTCATAAAAAGATATTTTGAAAGCATGGTTGAAGTTAAAAGATTTTTACTTCACTTTTCAGTTATTGTCCACTCACTTAGATCATACGACAATCTAATCCCCCACTTCCAGTATTTGTTTGTAAGAATTCCAATAGGACAAGCTCGGGAGGATGGATACTGATGCAATCACTGGGTGTGGAGTCCACCAGCACAAAGTCATATTTCATTAGAGTCAAAGTAAAGTTGAATGTGTATAGTGTGGTATAAGTTATTTTGAGTGTCTGATAATATTTGTACAGAAAAATATTCAGATATAAGAAACAAGAGTATTTTATAATGTTAAGATGAGTTATGGTCTAAGTGCTTGGTATTGCATTTAAATGGTTAGAATACAGACGAGAAGTCAGAAGTTATTTGGGTTAGTATTGCTATCCTCTGCCGGTAAAATCTTACAGATTGGGGATGTTACAAATTTAAAGTAAAATAACAAATAGTTTTATACCAAAATTTTATAAAATTGGTTTATTTTATGAATAACTATTATTTATGTCTCTTATTTTAATAGGAGATTATTTTTAATATTGTAATAGATTTTTATTTTATTTTATAAGTTAATAATAAAAAATTAATAGATAAATATTTGTTTAGTTTTTATTTTTATCTCTTTACTTAACTATTATTATTTTTTTGATTTAATCCATTTTACCCTATTTATTTCAAATATCTTAAAATTTTAATCATTTATTAAATTACTTAAATTTAAACATTTAAATAAGGGAAAACATGAAATGTTTTAAAATTATTTGGGATTTTTTTAACTGTAATATTCACATTTTCGTAAATTTTAAAATATAAGGTCTTTTCCTAATACTCGTAAAATTAAGAGTGGTATTAGAAGCCCGATCCGAGTCCGATATGTATTTTTTTGGCCCGGGTTCGGGTGTCTGTCGGCCGGCCTGACTCGGGCCCAGGCTCGAGCAGGGCTTTATCGGGCTCGTTTTTTATTGATAAAAAAAATTAAATATATTTTTAATTTATTATCTAGATATATATATAAAATTTATTATATAAATATAAATATAAATAATATTTTTTAAGCCCGGGTCGGGCCGGGCCCGGGCTTAATGTGCCAAGCCCGGCTTGCCCGGTGTAACCTCCCTAATCCGGGAGATGCTACCGGCAGGGAATAAGCCGTACTATTCCCCTGGGCCTATAACCCTTCAACCAAAACAATTACTAATACTATTTTCTCTAAATAGATATCTTATGTGTGGGACCGTAGTCCAAGCTCAATAACTTATCATACAAACTCAACATCTGTAACTGTAAACTTAATAACACACTTTTACAAAGACAATTACATAATTTTTACTTGACTCTGACTGGACTCTCACTATTTCTGACTTGAACTGATGGACTCTATACCTTACCTCTGAGAATACCTGTAAAATAAAACACTAGGAGGGGGTTAGATCATTTGAACGATCTAAGTGAGTGGACGATAAATACTAAAACGAAATGTTTAATTCAAAACCAAAGTTCTGTCAGAAAACAAAATTATATGAAAATCCTTTTGCTTGCTTGAAAAACTCTGAACTATTTTTAGAAAACTTATCTGAAATTTATTTTATAAAACTTAACCTTTTTGAAATTTGCTTTTGAAAGTCTAGTTTTATAACCTTGTAACTGAAAATTCTATTATAAAAAACTATTTCTGAAATATATGTTTTCGGAAAACTGTTTCTAATATTAGATCTCTGAAAACAGATTTCTGAAAACCTGATATCTGAAAATTGATTTGTCTCTGAAAAACTTGATGTATGGGGGAGTTACGTATCATTGTCTCCCCATACACCTAACTAGAGTCAGGAGTGAAAATCCCTGACTTGGAGGCATTACATATCGCCATCCCCCAAAACATGCCACCCATGTCCCTGAAACTAGTGGTCTTAGGGCGTTATGTATCGCTTTCCCCCAAGCCACTGAACTAGAACTGGGGGTGCCGATCCATGCTACCCTCCAAGCTCTGAAACAAGGATCCAGAGGCATCTGTCATCTCTAGTCCTGAACTAGGATCTGAGGGCGTTACGTATCGCCGTCCCCCAGTCCTCTACATGTGCACATGTGCTGTCTTTCAATTCCATAACTGCATGAAGTTACAGACTGAGGTGGGTTTTTCCCTTATGCCTCGAAAAACCATAAATCATATTTTGAAAACATTTCTTTCTCAAATATAACTTAAATTATAAACTTTTATGAAATGACTGTAATAAAATAATCTAACGCCCTAAAGCGTAAAAATAAGTCTGATATAAAAACAACAAAATGAAAGCCAATTTAAAGAGTAGTGACACTCACAAATTTTGGAATTTGGCTAGCACTAAATCCCCTCATCGAAGAAGATTGTGGTTCCTATAGATAATCTATGATCAGAAACTTGATTAGTATACACGTTGTAAAACGATCTTCGAAGCTTAGCTAAGCTTACTAATACATCGATATATTTTATCTACAAAGCTTATCATACTTGTGTCTTGATGTAAGGTATGTATACGAACTGATATGAGCCCCATAGGGCGGCCTCTAACACGCTAGGGTGAAACTGGGATGATTTACAATTGATTTCGGGAAATTCTGATGTTCGCATTGCGACACAAGACATTTCACGTCGCGACGCACTGGATTCCAGAAATGAATTGCCTGGAATTTCCAGTACGCGTTATGACTCAAGTTCCTTACGTGTCGCGATGTGTACAAACTAGTAGCCATTCTACAAAAATTTCCAGGTCGCGTCGCTATGCCCCAAATACATCATTAACATCTCTATTGCAAAGTCATCACATAAACAATCTCATTAGATTTCAATTCCACATATTCCATGCCAAGTTAACATCCTCAACAATCCTTTAATCCCTTTAATACCTTTGTTCTAATTCTAGCTGAGGACTTAGAATTTTCAAACATTGAATAATTTCCAATGCAACCACCACTACTTACACAACTTCTTAAACTTCAATATGCACACTTCATATTCCAAATTTAATATTCTAATCTCATAACCCTTACTTAGCTTAACACTTAGGGTTTTCAAAGTTGGGACAACTCATAACATAATCAACTGTCATGCCTAATAGCACATCAAATGCAAACCCAAACATGTTATTATCATCATCATATCGTTCATACTATCTAAATAAAAAATCCAAGATTTGGGTCAAAATGATGTTACCTTATTTCTTTTATTTTCTTCATCTTCCAAAATTCCCATGGTTACCAAGTCTCTCATTATTTCTTTTTCCTCTTTTTTCTTTCTTTCTTTCTTTCTTCTTCTTCTTCTTCTTCTCTTATTTCTCCCTCACATTTTCTTCTTCCTTCTTTTTTCTAATTTTTTGAAGCCTTGAATAGTGTTCCTTTATATTCAAGGGGTTATTTGATATTTGGTATAATATAGAAAAATGTAGAAATTTGGAGAAAATTAGAGACTTTTCTAGATAAGTCCGTAACAATATTCATCCAGATTTTTGACTTATATTTTCGAATTATCTCTGGCTTGAATTTGGAAAAATATTCAACGTGAAAATTGTAGATCCCAATCTCAGCTTTACGACGATATAAAATTCATAAAAAACAGAGTTCGTATGAGAAAGATATGACCTAAATTTCATAGATTGTCTGGAGTGAAATATCATAGGATTTCACAATGAAGTTTCAAAAAATTTACCATTTATCCCCAAAGTCATTCCATGAATGTATATATGCTCGAACATAATTTATATTATGTAACACTCTTCTCGTGACGTAACAGTACTATAATGCAACAGTGATAGAACTGGCAGTGTAGCAGGACCAGGGACTACAGAGTCTTGAAATCCTGATTTCAGAACTTGGTGGCTACACTGCCAGTTGAGTTGTGGTCCTGGTTGTAGAGCTCTACGTTGCCAGTTGAGTGTTGGTCCTGTACGTAGGGTACCACCAGTTCTAGAGATGCTCAGTTGAGTTATGGTCCTAGGCATCGAGTACACCCAGTTGAGTGATGGTCCTGGGTGAGGAGCAGTTTTTAGTTTCAGATACAGTTTACAGTTTTAAGATACAGTTTTTAGTTTTTTTTAGATACGGATCCCAGTTTTCAAATGTATTTTTCAGTTTTCAGGTACAATCCTCAGAAAGAGCTTTTCCGGAAAGAAAAGTAAAAAATAAAGTTTTTGTAACAAAGAGTTCATAGAAAAAAAAGTTTTCAAAAGTATTTTCTAAAAGCATAACATGTTAGAGCAGAGTATGATTTACCATCATGCATATATATCATGGATTCTGGTGATTCTTATGAGACACATATAGTAGTTGGCAAAGCATCATAGCATGAGTACATTAGATTCAAACCGTTAACATTGATACATGATCTCATTAGTATGCTTATGTATATATATAGATGATTTTGTGTGTATCATGTTCATATCGAAGTAACATGTGTAGAATACAAGTACATAGTAGCATGGTCAGTGTAACGGATTTGAAATTTGTAGTTTAAGATAAATGAATATAACGCTACTTAAGAATATATGTTGGTACTTATGTATGCATAAGATATTTATGACTTACAATGAATATATGTTATATACTATGAGCACATTATACATGTGTTATAGAATTATGACTTATGAGGTACGTATGAGGTTTGGTTTCGTATATGCATTATAGAGCATTATGAATTCAAGTAAGTGTGTAAGATTAGTAACATAAATGTGACGTAAAGATGTAAGTGAGTGATTTAATTTTAGAATGTATGTAAGTAATAAAAGAATGAGATGAGTAATAATATAGAGAAAGCTGAATTGATGATACTTCAGACATCTGAAAAATAAATGAGTTAAGTAGAATTTAAATAGTACGCTTTGATTAATATGTAACTATGTAATCTTATATGAGAGTTGTATACAGTTTGAGAGTTAAGGATGAAAATATAATTGCTTGATTACAGTAAAAGACAGGTTAAGAAACTTAATGAAACGAAAATATAAGCTATTTTATGTTTATGCTGTAGTTATGAGTATGATTACTTACTGAGTCATTATGACTCACACCACAACAGTTTTTAGTTTTGCAGGTAAGTAGCTATCAAATAGAACCAACAGATGTTCGGTGAAGACTTTGAAGATGGAGGATCGCCCCAATTGTAGTCAAGAGAGTCCTGGGTTGAGTTATGGGTCCTCACGGCCCTTTGTATGGTTTTTGTATTTGCATCTCATTTGTATAAGTCATGTAATGGTATAGTTTCATTTTGAGTTCTGGCCGGAGGCCATGTGGTTTATATTTTGTTCATTAAGTTCAGGCCTACGGCCTTGATGATGAATGCATTGATGTTGAGTTACCGGCCTGAGGCCGAGATTGTTATGTTCTTGTTCTATATGGATGCTGGCTACAGTCCAGGTTGCATGATGTTACGAATACATCATGCCGAAATTTTGTTAGAACTAGAGGCTTATGGAGATGGGTTCTCCTATCTCATGCTGGTAGCATCCTGGCCTAGGCGGGATGTTACAAAGTTGGTATCAGAGCATGGTTTAAGAGTCAGTCAGTAGCATGGTCTAGAAGTCAGTGACTGCAATTGTGGGGATCCAGCTGTCCGAGGTTGTCTTCAGTTTGGTAAAGACCACGTAGGTCTTTGTACGTATCTTTTATGAAAGTTTGATATGATTTGATTCTATTATAAAGTGCTTTGCTTGTTTGATTTTGAGTCCATGAGTGGCTCGATTTATGTACATGGTTTAGTTATTTCTGTATGGGAGGAGATTAGTTTAAGTTAGTGCTTTTACGATCCTTTTAATTAGAGAATTAGCAAGACCTAGATAGTATTGGTATAAGGCCCGTGTGAGGCCAGAGGATTTGAGATAAGAACCAGAACAGTACAGCTAGAGATAAGGACCAGATCAGTATAGTCAGGGTTGAGAATCAGACCAGTATAGTCAGTTTAAAGCCGTAGGTGAGCCGTTATGGATACTAGCTAATAGATAGTGATTAGTTAACAGTTGAAACATAGAAGCGATATCAGTAGATTTTAGAGTAAGGTAGTTTCCTCACGATCGCCCGGGTTCGAATCAACAGTTATAAGGGCGGAGAAATTTCGAGGATGAAATTTTATAAGGAGGAGTGAATGTAACATCCCAAATTTTCACGACTGTTCTAGAGGATTCCCGGGCCGATGTTATAGTCTCGGATCTTGATAATAATGAAGAATAAGAGTTCAAGAGATGTTATATGGGTTGGAATAATAAATTAATAATATTTATCGCGTCAGAAAACGTGTGAGATCAAAAGTCAGTTACGCGATTTTTGTAAAACGCGTAAAGTTTACATTTTGGGCATAGAATTAGCAAACGAACTCCGATCAAGTTGATTCTTGAACCATCGAACTCTTTTTTCCGAGACAGACAACTTTTGTGTTGAATATATTTCGAGAATCGCACCAGAAGGGCTTCAAACGTGATGATTTCCAAAATTATCCTTAGAGGTGAGGGCATTTTAGTAAAATCAGGTATAAGATATTTTGTTTTATTATTATTTAATATTATTTTCGGCATATACAGAATAAAAAAAAGAAAGAGGGGGAAACGGCAAACGTGAAGAGAGAGAGGGAGAAAGAAAAGACCATCGCATGCGGCCTTTCGGCCACCGTCGGCTAGCGGCCTAATGCTGGTTGGTGCGCCGACACTTCCCCAGTCCAAGACGGCCAGCAGCTGACCAGAGAACACCGACGAACGGCGAAATAGAGGGAGAAAAGCGCGCGACTTGGGTCATCCGATCCCGGCTCGTCGCTTCAAACCACGGCCAGAGCCACCTACCAAATCGAAGCTCTTGGAGAGTACTACAAGTATGTGGAGTTGGTTTCGCAGAACAACGGTCGAGCGAAACGAGGAAAGATGCATCAGATGAATAGTGACTAATGATTAACAGTAACTCCGATCGAAATTACGATCGCACCAGTGTGTTCGTATGGCCAATGGAAGTCCGAATATGGACTCGGAATTTCGGTATGACTATTCATTTAGAATTTGTTATTTTAAAGCGTATCGATTTATATTCGAATGTTTCCAGTAGTTCCGTAGTTTAGCGAATTAGCATGAAATGAATTGGATATGTTTTAATATGTTAAAACGATAAATGTGGTAGAATACGGGGAGAAACAGATTAGATTTGATCGATCCGGTAGAATTAGCGAGTTTACGGTAAAACGGAGTTTCTCGCGCGAATGAGCGTAGATGGCCGTAACAACGGTTAAGATATACAAATGGTATTGCGAGGGTAATTAAGAAATTCTGGATTAGTTCGGAGGGTTCGTCCGTAGCGTTTGCGGAAACGTTTCCGCAAGTTTTGCCATAAACGCGTAAAATGAGAATATGAGGTATCTAGTTAGTTTAGAATAGTATAGAAAGACATATTAGTGTAATGAAGCTGAAACCGTAGAGTCGGTGAGGATTTGAGTATTCCGAGAAAGTCCGTAGTTTATTATAGATGAGTAGAAGTTCCGCAAATAGCAGTTCTGACATATGTTGTGATTTGTTTTGACAGATCGAGTCCAGGTTCGGAGTGTTCGCGAAACCAGGTAAGTAACTCATGCTACGAATACTTAAAAGATTTTGTATTGTTCGAAATTAGTTATATAGTAAAGTTGTATATAGCATATGCATGAAATATATATATATATATAATATATATTATATATATATATATATATATTTATATATAATGATGAATGTAGAAGAAGAAGCAGGTGTAATTTTATACACATATAGATGAGAACAAGCAATTATAAGCAGAAGTATGGGCATATAGAAGTATAGAGATACATATGTAGTTATAAACCACTATGTATTTTTAGATAAGAGCATATGAATAAGGTCATAAATATAATTTAATGAGACTTGGGTTTGAGGGTTGTAGAAAACTACACCCTATGGTATGAGATTTAAGGATTAAAGTATTATAATTTACGAGGAAGTAAATGTGTATGTACAGATCCACGTAAAGAATACAAAAACAAGAACATGAATGGACACACAGGTAAGTAAAAGTACATAAGCTGCATGAGGTACTAAGCAAGCGTGTATATGGAAAATGTGTGTGTGTGTATATTGGTTTGAGAATGAATTCAGTATGCCAATGTAGATTGATGTAATTTTGGTAGCATGTATGTAATGAGTTTGAGCATGATAGGTAAGTATATAGAATGTAAAGATAAGTCTTATGTATGATTAGAATAGTGTATGTATATGAATAATTTCAGTGTGTTATAGATATACATGACCTGATGAATGTACATGTATGACATTTAATAAATCATGGCTAGAGCAGAAAGAAGCATGAGAAATGCATATATGCATGTCCATATGTGTGTGTGTTAAGATTTTCAGAAATTGAATTGTAGTTAACAATGTTTGTGAAATTTAAAGTGTTTTAAGAGAAGTTGTAAATGTTTTTGAAAGGAAAGTATTTCAGAACAGTTTTTTACAGTTTTGAGATTCGATTTACATTTTAAAAGTTTATAAGCAATTTTTACGTGGTTTTCGGGGCATGAGGTAAAACCTCACCCCAGTATGTAACTTGACGGATACTTTGGAATTGACAGATATAGTAGCATGTGCACATGTGGAGGACTGGGGGGACATTCTCAGATCCTCGAGCAGGACTAGGGACTATAGAGTCCCGAAATCCTGATTTCAGAACTTGGTGGCTACACTTCCAGTTGAGTTATGGTCCTGGTTGTAGAGCTATACGTTGCTAGTTGAGTGTTGGTCCTGGACGTAGGGTACCACCAGTTCTAGAGATGCTCAGTTGAGTTATGGTCCTAGGCATCGAGTACACCCAGTTGAGTGATGGTCCTGGGTGAGGAGCAGTTTTCAGTTTCAGATACAGTTTACAGTTTACAGTTTTAAGATACAGTTTTCAATTTTTTTTAAGATACTGATCCTAGTTTTCAAATGTATTTTTCAGTTTTCAGGTACAATCCTCAGAAAGAGCTTTTCCGGAAAGAAAAGTAAAAAATAAAGTTTTTGTAACAAAGAGTTCCTAGAAAAAAAAAATTTCAAAAGTATTTTATAAAAGCATAACATGTTAGAGTAGAATATGATTTACCATCATGCATATATATCATGGATTCTGGTGATTCTTATGAGACACATATAGTAGTTGACAAAACATCATAGCATGAGTACATTAGATTCAAACCGTTAACATTGATACATGATCTCATTAGTATGCTTATGTATATATATAGATGATTTTGTGTGTATCATGTTCATATCGAAGTAACATGTGTAGAATACAAGTACATAGTAGCATGGTCAGTGTAACGGATTGAAATTTGTAGTTTAAGATAAATGAATGTAACGCTACTTAAGATATATGTTGGTATTTATGTATGCATAAGATATTTATGACTTACAATGAATATATGTTATATACTATGAGCACGTTATACATGTTATAGAATTATGACTTATGAGTACGTATGAGGTTTGGTTTCGTATATGCATTATAGAGCATTATGAATTCAAGTTAGTGTGTAAGATTAGTAACATAATGTGACGTAAAGATGTGAGTGAGTGATTTATTTTAGAATATATGTAAGTAATAAAAGAATTAGATGAGTAATAGTATAGAGAAAGCTGAATTGATGATACTTTAGACATCTGAAAAATAAAGGAGTTAAACAGAATTTAAATAGTACGCTTTGATTAATATGTTAACTATGTAATCTTATATGAGAGTTGTATACAGTTTGAAAGTTAATGAGGGAAATGTAATTGCTTGATTACAGTAAAAGATAAGTTAAGAAACTTAATGAAACGAAAATATAAGCTATTATGTGTTTATGCTGTAGTTATGAGTATGATTACTTACTGAGTTATTATGATTCACACCACAACAGTTTGTAGTTTTGCAGGTCAGTAGCTGTCAAATAGAATCAACAGATGTTCGGTGAAGACTTTGAAGATGGTGGATCCCCCAATTACAGTCATAGAGTCCTGGGTCAAGTTATGGGTCCTTACGGCCCTTTGTAAGGTTTTTGTATTTGCATCTTAGTTGTATAAGTCATGTAATGGTATAGTTTCATTTTAAGTTCTTGCCGGAGGCCAAGTGGTTTGTATTTTGTTCCTTGAGTTCAGGCCTGAGGCCTTGCTGATGATGAATGCATGATGTTGAGTTACAGGCCTTAGGCCGAGATTGTTATGTTCTTGTTGTATATGGATGCTGGCTACAGGCCAGGTTGCATGATGTTACAAATACATCATGTCGAAATTTCGTTAGAAGCAGAGGCTTATGGAGATGGGTTCCCCTATCTCCTGCCGGAAGCATCCTGGCCTAGGCTGGATTTTATAGTCACGTAGGATACGGTACTAGTACTCTTAAGTACTGCAGTCATCGGGCTATTATGACTAGGTCATGTCTATCCGATTATAGAGACTAGTTACCAGAAATCCGACATGTGCTTCGTACGAGGCAGAAACAATTCCAGCCCCAGGCCTAGCACGTGACATCTGATGCTGGATAGACATACACAATACTACGTATACTACGCCTGATATAGATCGCTTATTCCTATAAGCATGATTCTGGAGAATTGGGTAGGCATGGCGCTTTGCTAGAAGCCAACCTTGTCTTGTAAATCGGTAAAATGTAGTACTAGGTACATACGTGTTCAGATAGTCCGACAACCGAATTTACTGCCAACATATCCGGGGATCTCATGGGTCGCTTCCCGAAGATTCACTGATGACGTATGACTCGTACTTTAATTAATATGGGATTAATTAGTAGAGAGAGAAAATTAATCTGGGATTAATTATGAAGATATTTCTATATAGGATAAAATATCATTTAAAGAGAGAGAACAATAATTTGGAATTAATCGATAAATTAATATATTCGATATATTAAACGAAATTGGATTTCGACGCGGAATTAAAATTAGATTTTAATTCGGGCGAACGAGTTAATTAGAATTCATTCGTTAGCGATGTGAATAGTAATTATGCTTGCATGACTATTAATTAAATTAGATTTAATACGATGCAACGGAAAATTCGTTAATTTGGAATTAGAAAACCCGAGCCCGAGAGTGTTTACGAGCGCACTCGCATTTCGAATTCGAGTGCGGCACGCAAGTCACATCAAGCGTCAAATCATTACTCAATCAAGCGTCAAATCGCTAGTCATTTCAAGCGTCAAATCACTTATTACTTTGAGTGATGTGACAACTTGTCACTTGATTGATTGAGTGATGTGACTTGATATGAGGGGTTGGAAAGCTTTTGAAAGCTTGAATGACATATATTGTTATTATATTCTTGGAGCCAAATTTTGTGTTGACTTTTGGAAAGCTTTACACAAATTTTTGGTATATGTTTTTAATTGGTTTTTGAAATCAACTAAGCCAACACTTCCTCTCTCTTCACTTCTCTCTTCTCAGCCCAATAGGCTTCTTTTTCTTTCTTCATAACAGCTCACTACCGTGAGTTATAGAGAGGAAAAGAGTGATTTTTGTAGCAAAAATCAAGGTGCTAGCACACACTCGGAGTCATACGAAGGTGATAGGGAAACCCACCCGTGAGCTTGGGATAATTTCATCACAAGCTTGGAGCTTTAATGGAGTCCAAAGCCTGAAAATGGGGAACAAAGAAACTGCCTATTGCCGTGAGCTTCCAAGGAGGGGAAAAGAATTTTTTTGTTCTTTGTTGCATCGCTCAACCGCTCGATGTAAGTATTCTGCAACTTCCTCGATGTATTCACATGTGTTTTGTGCTTGATAATTGATCCTCGAGACCATAGAAACTCCAACAGGATCGTATTACGCAATACATTGTATACAATGTCTGATATAGATTATTTATTCCTCATTGAATATTTCTGGAGAATTGGGTAGGCGTAGTGCTTTGCTAGAAGCCAACCATGTCTTGTAAATCGATAAGAATGTGGTACGGGGTACACACGTGTTGGATAGTGACTGGTGCGTAATCACACGTATATAACACAAACGCACGTATCGTTCAAGTAGTATAAAAAAGTATCGATCCCATGAGGACTTAATACCTAATCTATTAATTATATGAGGCCAAATAATTAGTAGTATCTAGTAGATTGATTGTTTGATTGGAATGATGTTTAAAATTTAAAACAAGAAAATAAAAAGACTTGAAAGTAGATTAAAGAAAATTCAAATTTATAAAAAACTATCCAGGGTTATGATTACCTCCAATATCTGATTAAAGATGAAGTGGTTATTTTAAGTTTGTATAATAAATCGGTTTACTAACCTGGAACATAAAATTATGCAAAAACCTCTGTCGATGGTCAGATGCAAATACCCAATGCGCTCCTTTTACCTAATATTTTGTTTAGTTGCTCGGGTTTGATGAACGTTTTGATGTTTTTTTGTGTGTTTTACAGAAAAATAAAGTATTGGGATTTAATGGAATCAACTCGGGGCTAAAACGATGAAATTCAGAGCAAAAAATGGTGAAAACGGAAATTTACTATACGTGTCACGAAGTGTAGTCCTAAATTTCAGTTTTGTGCAAGTTTGGTATTTTGGCCATAACCTTTTCATTTGATATCCGATTGAGCTGATTAAAGTGCCATATTAAAGAAGCCATAAAGATCTACAACTTTGAAGATTTAAATATTTTCGAATTCTAAAGTTTGGAAGGCCGATATTGATGAATAAGCTATTGTATTTTATGTAATTACTATAGTTATTTTCAAAATATAAAATAAAATTAATAAAATAAAAAATAAAAAAATTGTCAAAATTCCACCAAATATGCTTGCATGTTTGGTGCCATGTTTGGTGCCATGTTTGTGTTGGAAATTCTTCTAAATATTCATAAAAGGATGTATATGTCTTTTGGATGCAATGAGTGCATGAGAGGGGTACAATCCTTTGGAGGGTTGCACCCCACCCCAAGGGGTGTGCCCTATTGGCACCCTTCCATGCCTTATAAAAGAGTCATGTTGTCCAAATACAAGAGACATATAGGAAATTTGTTTTTGAGTGTCATTATTTTTTCATTTACTTTTGAGAGAGAGTTCCACCAAATCCTAGTTCATATACTTGTTAAGGAGTGCTCCTTGAACAAGAATCAACCAAGTTATTTTAGGAGAACATTGGCCAATTCGAATATGTGAATCACCAGTGACGGAGGCTAAAAAAGTTCTTAAGGACAGAGATCTATCTCGACTTGGACTGTATTTCATCGAATTTTTCCATGTTTTGTTTACCATGCAAGTTTTAGGGTTTTGTATATTTTGATTGATTTTCTGGTTTTGATTCATTGGATTGCATGTTAATTTACTATTTAACGACTAATTTAGACCACAATCTTAAGAACTTATCAATCTAGTATTGTTGGATAGTAATTTACATGCTATGTTAGAAAATTTTATGGAAAAATACGGACTGTGCATGAAAAACTGACGAACGTAAAGGCTTATATCTGAAATTTCGTAAGAACGTTTGAACACGTCTTCAAACGCAACTCAAACGTAGACCTTCTGACTTAGTTCGTTCAATCGCGTCCTAAACACAAACTCTCTGGAATCATTCCGTTCGAACGTGTTTTCGAATGCTATATGAACGTGAACTCTCTAGAATCATACCGTTCGAACGCGTTATCAAACGCTACTCGAATGTGAATTCTCTGGAAACACTTCGTTCGAACGCGTTATTAAATGCAACACGAACATACATACACTGGACAGTCTCGTTCGAACGTAGATACAAACGTGACACTAACAAAATAGTCTTGGAATTGTTATAAACTTCAAACTTATATTAATATTAACTTAGTAAATCATATATTGAAACACATTAATCTTGGTAGTATAGATTTAAGTTATTATTAGGTTTTTCAATTATCACAAGCATACACATAGTGATAAAGTTGAAATTGATTTTATGTTGCATACTTGGGTGAGAATTTAAAGTGTAACATCACAAGAAATTCCATCCAATCTTGATTGATACTTACACATATATCTACACATATCGCATTTTGTTTGTGCTATTGAATAAGTGTAATTCTGGGTTTGAATTGCTAAAAGATCCTATTGAAAAAGTGTTTAAAGAAATTTATGTCAAAATGTGATAAGAGCCTAAGTGGTCAGGGATTTAAGTGGTTACTCCTGACCCCACTCATCCTCTGGAAATATTCATTTATTCATTTTTCTAAAGAATCTTTAGTTGAAATTCAAGGACTTGTGTTTATTGGAACCACCATCTAATTGAACAACAAGAGGTTACCTAATATATCACTTTGAACAAGATCATTTGTTGATCGTTGTGCAATTTATCTTTTGTAGACTAATTGACCACTGTTGGTTTTTCTAGTTACAAATGGCTAGCGGAAACATCACCGTACCGATCTCTCATGAAGAAAAGCCGAAGAAGTTTGGTGGGGCAAATTTCAAACAGTGGCAGAGCAAAATGATGTTCTACCTGACAACTCTCTAGTTGGCTAATTTCCCCAAAGATCTTCCGGGTCCTGTGGAGGGTGAATCGGAAACAGCAAGGAAGAGTGAGAATAGACATGGTTGTCTGGAGACTTCCTGTGCAAGAATTACCTTTTGGGTGGTCTTGACAATACCCTGTATAATGTGTTCCAAGGCATGTTTTCTGCGGAGATTCTCTGGAAATCTCTCGAGAAGAAATATAAAATCGAGATGTCGGACAAAAGAAATTTATCGTGGGTAGGTTCCTGGACTACAAGATGGTAGATTCAAGGACGGTGATGTCTCATTTGGTGAATTGCAGTTGATCATTCATGAAATACTGGATGAGGGTATGAAACTCTATGAGACGTTTCAAGTTGCCTCTATAATTGAAAAGTTACCTCCATCATGGAAGGACTTCAGGAGCTATCTGAAACACAAAAAGAAGCAGATAAGCCTTGAATACCTTAGTGTTCGATTGAAAATCGAGGAGGACAACAGGATGTCCGAGAAGGCCAGCTACAAGACTATGGAGTATAAGGCCAATATCGTTGAGGGTGTAAATGGTAGCAAGAAAAGAAAGAACAGTTGAGATGATTCTTCCCAAACGAACAAGAAGTTCAAGGGGAAGTGCTACAACTGTGAAAAGAGCGGTCATATGAAAAAGGACCGCAGAAACAAGAAGTCTTAGGACAAGAGCAAGAAAAATTAGGCCTATATCGCTGAAGTTGAGCATTAACTGATGAGATTTCATAAATGAACCTCTATTAGTGGTAACTTAAGCTAACTTGGTTGGGAATCCAAGAGTATGGTGGGTAGACTCTGGGGCTACTCGTCATATTTATGCTGATAGCAAGATGCTTTCCTCTTATCAGAAGGTCGATGGCGACGATCATCTAACAATGGGAAACTCGTCTACCTCTAAAGTGGTTGGACAAGGCACAGTGGTTCTGAAAATGATATCCAGAACGGAGCTTACATATAAGAATGTTTGTATGTTCCAAATATTCGGAAGAACTCGATCTCGGGTTTGTATTTATTTCTGACAAGATTGTATTGACCAAAATGATGTCTATGTAGGAAAATGATACCTCACTGAGGTCATTTTCAATGACTGTCAATTGCGCTATTAATAAAGCTGAAACTTCTTCTTATATTATTGAGTCACAAAATGTATGGCATGTGAGGTTAGGACATGTAAATTATGATGCAATGCGCGTACATTAATTAACATGGACCTTATACCTAAATTTGCATTGATAGCCAACATAAGTGTGAGGCATGTGTTGAAGCAAAAATACGTAGAACATCATAGAACTAAGTTCTAAACCCTTGGATATTGTGCAAACAAGAGTCGGTAAAAAAAATTACTTTGCCACTTTTACCGATGATAGCATAAGATTCTGTTAGGTGTATTTGTTGAGGAGCAAAGCTGGAGCAATTGAGAGATTTATACACTGAGAATGAATTTGCAAATCAACTTGGCAAGAAAATCAAAAGAATCAGGATTGATAAAGGTGGTGAATATGTTTCACCATTCGGTGAATATTGTTTTGTGCACGGAGTTATTCACAAAACCCATGCTCCTTATTCTCCTCAAGAAACAGGATTGTTGAGTGTAAAAACCGAACGTTGAAGGAAATGATGAATGCCATGTTAACTAGTTCTGGTTTACCTCAGAACTTGTGGGGGGAAAATCATATTTTCCGCAAACTACGTTCTGAACAAGCTTCCTCACAGGAGATTGGACAAGACACCATATGAGTTATGAAAAGGTTATGTACTTCCTACAAATTATGAAAATGTGGGGGTGTCTCGTTAATTGCCAAGGTGACGGTTCCTAAACTTAAGAAGGTGGAATTGACCCAAAAACTATGACTGTTATATTCATCGGATATAGCTTTTGCAACAGTAGGGCATACGATTCTGGTACAGAAGTATGAGATTCTTGACATCAATCCAAATGTGATGATTGAGTCAAGGAATTGTTGGGGTTGGTGCTTACAGCGCCAATTCCCGGTTGTATTTCTTGTAAATACTTCTGTAAAACAATATTTTTATGAATAATATATGCAGTTTCTTTAATATAATAAATCTTATAATTTGGTAAAGACGTAATGACCTTAGAATGATTAGTCATGATACAGTTGCAAAAGCGTCGCAACGGACATTGACACGTATCATGACGTTGTCATTCTCAGACAGTTCCTGGTCAAGGTTTACACTGCTTGGTCAGCAAAGTAAACCCGTTGAGACCGGTACAAGTCGTATACTGGAATATATGATTCCAATGGTTTCTCAATGAACCATAAGTCTTGGAGACTGGTATAGACCTGTAGGTGTTTATAGCGGATAAACACTGAACGACTCACCGAAGATTCTTAATGGATGGTACACCAACGTCAATAAGAATCTTCTTGGGTTGAGTAGCACTTGTGATTCTTAGACTTGAGATGCCATAGTGGGCACATGAGACATCCTCTACACTTAGATGGCAGTCACGTCACCGATCTATTTAGATCAGACCTCCGCCTGTTCGTTGGGTGTAGATAGATCCTCAGTGTGTCCTATGTGTGTCAAGATAGGATCCGTCAGTTCTGTGTATCAGAGCATAGGTAGTCCATACAATTAGCAATAAGATAATTCCATGGGCCCGTGGTAAGTTTAGAAGCTAGTTCTAAACATTCTTATGAGATTGCTAATAGAATAGTCGACTGGATAATCCCCATAGAGATTTGACGTTTACATCTATATCTCTGGGATAATGACGGATACCTGTGACGGAGGAATTAAACATTTGCCATGACCTCGACCTGTATGATTCAGCCAGTTTATCCGTGATCGTCATAATTTATGGGTGGATAAATTATGGACACGAAATTGGATTTCGTGACGGATATGCCTGAATCTAGAGAGTCTCAATAATGAAATAAACTCGTAGAGCACTAGAGCAACATTAATAAACAATACTGATTGTTATAAAGTCGTTTAAAGGTTAAACGCAAAATACACATGTAGGGACCCGATAGTCTTTTACAAGATTGTTGTGTATTTACATTTAATACTTGATTATTTTAAATACACATTAATTAAATGTCAAATTGAGATATTTGACTTATATCATAAATGAATATATGTATTTAATATTTAATGTAATATAATACATATATTTGAGATATTTGTATTTAATTAATTAATTAATTATTTAATTGTTAAATGATTAATATAATTAAAATATAAATATCTTATATTTAGATATTTAATTGTAATGATTAAAGTTGCATTAATTAAAGTAGATAAATATCTATAAGCATATTTAGATATTTAATTTACTTTAACCAAATGCAAATGAAATGAAATTGAAATGAAATTTGTTGTATATGCCTTTGATGATTTCGGCCAAGGCTTATTCTTTGAAGTATATATTGTTTCATTTGCTTTTCATTCATTTTAACCTAATACACTTTTACAAAGAGAGAGACACCATTGAAGAAGCCAAAGAAAGCTTGAGAAAGAAACTAAAACATCAAAAAGCTTGGATTTTAGTAAGTTTCTTGAACTTACTATTAGTAAGGAATTTGTTCCTTTTGTTCTAGGCTTTAATATGTGATATTCTTATGATGTTTCCTTTCTTTATTTCTTGTGTTTTTTTGATGGTTGTTTTGATGAAGTGTTGAGCATGTATAATGAAAGAAGAGAATGACTATTGTAGTATATGTATTCTTTTAAGGTTTATGAAACCAAGTTGCTATTCTAGAGTTGTTGACCCACTCTTAAATGACCTAGATTTGATCTTGAGTTGTTTCATTGTGTTGAGACTTGAATTGAATGAAAGATTGATGATTGAAGTAATTGATTTGGTGTATTTAGTCTAATTTGACCAATTTGTTGAAATTGGGAAATTAGGGTTTATAACCAATTCCAAATTTGGGGCTTTTGAGATATGTTGTGTATTTGTATGTGTATATGATTCATATAAAGTTTCATGTTGATTGGATTTCATTTGGATGAGTTTTGAAGCATGAAATCACAAAATGCACAAACCCCCCCCCCCCCTTTTGGAAGCTCTCGGCCAAGATAACAAAAATGGGGATTTTGGTTCTTTTGGTGTTTTGATGTTTTGAACATGCTAAGTTCATCTTAGAAATGATTTAGAATCATTCAAAATTGATTGGATCAATTTCGGACTAAAATGGACAAAATACCATATAAGGGTAATTTGGTAATTTCACTTGAATATGATTCAATTGAAATTTTATTTCATAATTTGATTATTGGAATGTTAAATAAATATGTTTATTTAATTAATCCGAGAAAAAGTTTTGAAATCCGAAAATACGATTTTCGCCGCTTCCGCTGCGTTACCGGATTCACCCCGTAATAAAACCCCTTCAAAATGGTATCAGAGCGAGTCTGATTCTAGGCCGTTTAAAATGTTGGCTATATTTTAATCATCTTTCCTTGATTGTATGCATGCTTATTAGAACTAAATCGGTTAGATTTAGGGTGTATGACACTTAGCGGAAAATCCCTGATAATAAGGTTTTATTGTAATTTATGTTTGATGCATGTTATATGGTCCGTCTCGTCAATACGGTTTATGAATATCTCTTTGTGACTACATCCGAGACCGTGCCTCTGCTGTGAGGGTGTAGCCGATAAAGATTTATTTATACCGAACGTATATCAGATACTAGGTAAATTCAAGTAAAAGCGGAATTCTGAACGTGCCCTAGCTGTCAGGATTACGTGAGTAACTTGAGTTTATCATTGACGAGTTTAACCTTGGTACGTCTCCTTGTGGGCCTGCCTCCGCAGCGACAACGAGAAACGGCCAGGACCGGGTGTTTAGGAGTCACTGTTGAGTGATTGACAAGTGAGTTGTCTACCTGATGAATATACGTAAGCGAGACCGTGCCTCTGCTGTGAGCTGAAATATATTCACGGGGTCCACTTTTCACTATTTATATTTAATTTAATTATTGAATATTTGTATTCTGTGTTGGGATTACAGTAATGCATGATTTAGTGGGAGGGGCATATTAGATTAAAAATCCATGATCTAGTTTATGCTTTTGATATTATATGAAACTGTTTTTATTCTGCTAACCGTTTTTCGTGATCTATATGATAGATTGCGATGGCGGGTCAATCCACAAACCAGTTTGCGCGTATGCTAGATGCGAACAAACTGAAAGGCGCTGAAAACTTTACGGACTGGGAAATGGATTTGAGGATTGTCCTCGATTCCGAGAAGTTGGGATATGTGCTTGAGGGCCCTTTGCCCCTTGCAGTGGGTGAGGAGGCTTCGGAAGAGGAACGCCGAGTTTTTGAAACTTGGAAGGATGATGACTTGAGAGTCAAATCATACATCCTCAGTTCGCTCTCTCCGAAACTCAAACACAATACTATGGTATGATTGATTCCTACAGTATGATGACGCGATTAAGACAATCGTTCGAGAACCAAGAACAAGTGATTGTTCATAAAGTCGCCATGGAACTGTTCCATGCGCGTCTGGATGAGGGGCAAAGTGTTAGCCCACATGTTCTTCATATGATCGATTTGATCGATCAATTGAGGCAACATAATCTCATCCTCAATGACATCTCGGGAGGAGTGTCATTCTTGGTTCTATGCCAGCTTCATTCCGACAGTTTGTGATGTACTTCAACATGCACGGGACTGTCTGCACCTACCATGAGCTACATAGGATGTTGCTCACGGCAGAGAGAGGACCTTAAGAAGGGATTACCAACACGCCCTCCTAGATCTACTTCACTTTCAGCTTCTTCCCAAGGAATGTCCAAGGGAAAGAACAAGAAGGGGAAGAAGAAGAAGAAGGCAGTTGGTCCTCAACAGCAGCCGAAGATAGCCAAGCCCAAGAGGGCTTCTGAGGACAAATGCCACCACTGCGGCAAGGTCGGGCACTGGAAGAGGAACTGTCCAGATTACATTGCCCAGATCAGGAGGGAGAGAGCATCGACATCAGGTACTTTTATTTTTCCAGTTATTGATATATCTTTGGCTTGTGAAGCCGTTACATCCAACTGGATTTTAGATTCTGCTTGTCCCATTCACATTTGCAATACGTTGCAGGTGCTGAAGGAAAGTAGGAGGCTGAAGCCTGGAGTGATGCAGTTGCGATTCGGGAGTGGAGACTCACTGGATGCAGTTGCAGTGGGAGTATGCGAGATCTCATTGCCGAATGGGACACTTTTGTTAAATGAATGCTATTTTGTGCCAGGATGTGTGGCTAATATTATATCCCTTTTTGTATTAGATACAGAAGGCTTTTGTATTAATATTAAGAATAGTTCTTTGTATTATATGATAAAAAAAATATTCAGATCCTTAGTTGTCCAAATATGCATGGTCATTATACACTGCAAACATCAAAAGATATATTAAGTTCTGGAATTAATAAACGTAGATTACCTGAAATTAATAATACTGAACTCTGGCATATGCGGCTAGGTCATATTGGGGCTAAACGCCTTAACCAAATGGTTAGGAATGGTTTGATACCAGATCTCACCATTGAATCCTTTCCAACCTGTGAATCCTGTATTCAAGGTAAAATGACTAAAGCCCCATTTTCTGGTGTTGGACACCGAGCCACAAACTTACTGGAACTCGTACATTCTGATGTATGTGGTCCACTAAGTCAAACTGCTCACAGTGGTATTCATACTTCGTTACCTTTACCGATGATTTATCACGGTACGGTTATGTCTATTTGATGCGACATAAATCGGAAACTTTTGAAAAGTTCAAAGAATTCCGAAATGAAGTAGAAAAACAAACTGGGAAATATATTAAATGCCTTCGATCTGATCGAGGTGGCGAATATATGAGTGGTGAGTTCATTGATTATATGAAGGAGAATGGGATTCTCGCTCAATACACTCCTCCAGGTACCCCACAACACAATGGTGTATCTGAGAGGAGAAATCGGACTTTATTGGATATGGTCCGATCAATGTTGAGTTTCACAGATTTGCCCTATTATTTATGGGGCTACTCTCTCTTAACCGCCGCACATCTTTTGAATAAGATTCCTTCAAAAGCTGTTCCTACGACACCGTATGAGATATGGTTCGGTAGGAACCGAATCTTAATTATATTAAGGTTTGGGGTTGTCCTGCCTATGTCAGGGTGACTCAGCAAAGTAAGCTTTCGCCTCGAGGGCAAAAGTTTAGGTTTATTGGATATCCTCCGAATACGAGGGGATATCTGTTCTATGATACCGAGCATCGAAATGTATTCGTAGCTCGCTTCGCAAAATTTCTAGAAGTAGAATTTTTGTCAGAAGGTGGTGATCATAGACAGGTATGCTTGATGAAGTACAACCTGAAAACAATGAACCAACGGAGGAACCTGAAGTTCAAGTAGATGAAGGACCTTCAACACACACACTCCGTAGGTCACAAAGGGTATCTAGACCTCCTGAACGCTTGTATTTGATACAAGAAAAGAGTCTGGATGTTCTCTTAATAGAAGAGACAGATCCTTTCACCTATAGAGAATCGATGTTGGACATCGACTCCGTGAAATGGCAAAGTGCCATGAAATCCGAGATAGACTCAATGCATGAGAATCAAGTTTGGGACTTGGTTCCGCTTCCAGAGGGAATTGTTCCTATCGGCTGTAAATGGGTTTACAAGAGGAAGCGAGGGCCTGACGGTAAGGTTGAAACTTACAAGGCCCGACTGGTTGCAAAAGGTTACACGCAGCGACCTGGCGTCGACTACGATGAGACTTTTTCACCGGTTGCAATGCTTAAGTCTATTCGGATTTTGCTTTCTATAGCTGCGTATCATGACTACGAGATTTGGCAAATGGATGTCAAAACGGCTTTTCTAAATGGATTTCTTGATGAAGAAATCTATATGGAACAGCCGGAAGGTTTTGCATCCAGCGAAAACTCGGGCATGGTATGTAAGCTTAAGAAGTCCATTTATGGACTCAAACAAGCTTCACGAAGTTGGAATCTTCGATTCGACGAGATTATTAGATCGTCTGGTTTTCTCAAGAATTCAGAAGAATCCTGTGTGTATCAGAAGGCCAGTGGGAGCATGGTCGTATTTTTAGTCCTGTATGTTGATGACATCCTAATCATTGGGAATGATTTAGGTATGTTACAAGGCGTTAAAGCGTACCTCTGTAAGAATTTCTCCATGAAGGACCTGGGAGAAGCTTCCTATGTTTTAGGGATAAAACTCTATAGAGATAGACAAAGGAAGCTGATTGGGTTATCCCAATCAACGTACATAGATAAGATCTTGGAACGGTATAATTTTGGTAACTGTAAGACAGCAAACATACCGTTCCGACATGGGATTCATCTTTCAAAGAAGATGAGTCCGCAAACAGAAGATGAGAAGGTTAGAATGTCTAGCCAACCTTATGCTTCGTGTTTGGGCAGCATAATGTATGCCATGTTATGTACAAGGCCTGATATCAGTTTCGCTGTTAGCGTAACTAGCAGATATCAGTCCAATCCAGGTAATGACCATTGGATGGCCATTAAACATATCCTCAAGTATCTTAAAGGTACTAAGGATAAGTTAATAATTTATGGAGGAAACGAACTGCAAGTTAATGGGTATACAGACTCCGATTTCCAATCGGATCCCGATGATAGAAAGTCTACATCTGGATTTGTCTTTACCCTTAACGGAGGCGCAGTTTGTTGGAAGAGTTCCAAGCAGGGATCTACAGCTGATTCCACCACTGAGGCGGAATATATTGCAGCTTCTGAAGCCGCAAAAGAGGCTGTGTGGATAAAGAATTTTGTCACAGAATTGGGAGTTGTCCCAAGTATCGTGAATGCGATTCCGTTATACTGTGATAATACTGGAGCCATTGCGCAAGCAAAGGAACCAAGGGCGCATCAGAAGTCGAAGCATGTGGAACGCAAGTACCACATCATTCGAGAGATTGTGTCACGAGGGGATATTGTCGTGTGTAAGGTACCGAGTGAAGACAATGTAGCAGACCCGCTGACGAAGGCCATACCTCCGAAGTTGTTTGATAAACACGTGGAGTCGATGGGTATTAGATACAATCGTTATTGGCACTAGAGCAAGTGGGAGTTTTTGTTGGGGTTGGTGCTCACAGCGCCAATTCCCGGTTGTATTTCCTTGTAAATACTTCTGTAAAACAATATTATTATGAATATATAGCAGTTTCTTTAATATAATGAATCTTATAATATGGTAAAGACGTAATGACCTTAGAATGATTAGTCATGATACAGTTGCAAAAGCGTCGCAACGGACATTGACACGTATCATGACGTTGTCATTCTCAGACAGTTCCTGGTCAAGGTTTACACTGCTTGGTCAGCTAAGTAAACCCGTTGAGACCGGTACAAGTCGTATACTGGAATATATGATTCCAATGGTTTCTCAATGAACCATAAGTCTTGGAGACTGGTATAGACCTGTAGGTGTTTATAGCGGATAAAAACATGATGAACTCACCGAAGATTCTTAATGGATGGTACACCAACGTCAATAAGAATCTTCTTGGGTTGAGTAGCACTTGTGATTCTTAGACTTGAGATGCCATAGTGGGCACATGAGACATCCTCTACACTTAGATGGCAGTCACGTCACCGATCTATTTAGATCAGACCTCCGCCTGTTCGTTGGGTGTAGATAGATCCTCAGTGTGTCCTATGTGTGTCAAGATAGGATCCGTCAGTTCTGTGTACCAGAGCATAGGTAGTCCATACAATTAGCAATAAGATAAATCCATGGCCCGTGGTAAAGTTTAGAAGCTAGTTCTAAACATTCTTATGAGAATTGCTAATAGAATAGTCGACTGGATAATCCCCATAGAGATTTGACGTTTACCTATATCTCTGGGATAAATCCGGATACCTGTGACGGAGGAATTAAACATTTGCCATGACCTCGACCTGTATGATTCAGCCAGTTTATCCGTGATCGTCATAATTTATGGGTGGATAAATTATGGACACGAAATTGGATTTCGTGACGGATATGCCTGAATCTAGAGAGTCTCAATAATGAAATAAACTCGTAGAGCACTAGAGCAACATTAATAAACAATACTGATTGTTTATAAAGACGTTTAAAGGTTAAACGCAAAATACACGTGTAGGGACCCGATAGTCATTTACTAGATTATTGTGTATTTACATTTAATACTTGATTATTTTAAATACACATTAATTAAATGTCAAATTGAGATATTTGACTTAGATCATAAATGAATATATGTATTTAATATTTAATGTAAATATAATACATATTTTTGAGATATTTGTATTTAATTAATTAATTAATTATTTAATTGTTAAATTAATATATTAAAAATATAAATATCTTATATTTAGATATTTAATTTGTAATGATTAAAGTTGCATTAATTAAAGTAGATAAATATCTATAAAGCATATTTAGATATTTAATTTACTTTAACCAAATGCAATTGAAATGAAATTGAAATGAAATTTGTTGTATATGCCTTTGATGATTTCGGCCAAGGCTTA
This sequence comes from Zanthoxylum bungeanum, assembly GCA_019454045.1. Lineage (NCBI taxonomy): Eukaryota > Viridiplantae > Streptophyta > Magnoliopsida > Sapindales > Rutaceae > Zanthoxylum > Zanthoxylum bungeanum. The sequence continues at coordinate 137,131 of SKCR01026707.1, forward strand.
TTTCTTTGAAGTATATATTGTTTCATTTGCTTTTCATTTCATTTAACCTAATACACTTTTACAAGAGAGAGACACCATTGAAGAGAAGCCAAAGAGAAGCTTGAGAAAGAAACTAAAACATCAAAAAGCTTGGATTTTAGTAAGTTTCTTGAACTTACTATTAGTAAGGAATTTGTTCCTTTTGTTCTAGGCTTTAATATATGATATTCTTATGTGTTCCTTCTTTATTTCTTGTGTTTTTGTTGATGGTTGTTTTGATGAAAGTGTTGAGCATGTATAATGAAGGAAGAGAATGACTATTGTAGTTATATGTATTCTTTTAAGGTTTATGAACCAAGTTGCTATTCTAGAGTTGTTGACCCACTCTTAAATGACCTAGATTTGATCTTGAGTTGTTTCATTGTGTTGAGACTTGAATTGGATGAAAGATTGATGATTGAAGTAATTGATTTGGTGTATTTAGTCTAATTTGACCAATTTGTTGAAATGAGAAATTAGGGTTTATAACCAATTCCAAATTTGGGGCTTTTGAGATATGTTGTGTATTTGTATGTGTATATGATGCATATAAGTTTCATGTTGATTGGATTTCATTTGGATGAGTTTTGAAGCATGAAATGACAAAATGCACAAAACCCCCCCCCCCCCCCTTTTGGAGCTCTCGGCCAAGATAAAAAAATGAGGGATTTTGGTTCTTTTGGTGTTTTGATGTTTTGAACATGCTAAGTTCATCTTAGAAATGATTTAGAATCATTCAAAATTGATTGGATCAATTTCGGACTAAAATGGACAAAATACCATATAAGGGTAATTTGGTAATTTCACTTGAATATGATTCAATTGAAATTTTATTTCATAATTGATTATTGGAATGTTAAATAAATATGTTTATTTAATTAATCCAAGAAAAAGTTTTGAAATCCGAAAATACGATTTTCGCCGCTTCCGCTGCGTTACCGGATTCACCCCGTAATAAAACCCCTTCAGGAATGCAATATATTTTTTTGAAGACTTAAGGAACGACAAAAGAAGAGAGTTCTCTCAAAAAGATCTGTTGATATGTCAAGGACAGTGATCAGCCTTAACCAAGAGTCAGATCCGATTTTCTAACATGTTTGTTAGAAAATGAGCCCCAAAGCTATAAAAGAAGTCATGTCTTCTCCGGATTGTGGCACCATTGTGGAAAGAGGCTATTAACAGTGAGATTGATTCAATCCTACAAAACCATACTTGGGAGTTAGTTGATTCTTCCTCCAGGTTGTAAGCCACTGGGCTACAAATGAATATTCAAAAGAAAGATGAAACAAATGGATCAATAGATAAGTACAAGGCAAGGCTTGTCATAAAAGTATAGAAAAAAAAATGCCTTGTTTACTTTGATACATATTCACCAGTGATTCGTATCACATCAAAAAAAATGCTCATAGCCATAGCAGCTATATTTGGTCTTGAAATACATCAAAAGGATGTAAAGATGTTATTCTTGAATGGTGAATTGGATGAAGAGATTTACATGAAACAACCAGAAGGGTTTAATGTTCTTGGATAAGAACAGAAGGTGTGCAAACTTGTAAAATCCTTGTACATATTAAAAAAAGCACCTAGATAATGACATGAGAAAATTGACAAAGAGATATTGTCAAGTCGGTTTAAAACCAATGAGTGTGATAAGTGTATTTACACCAAATCAACTCAAAAATGATATGTCATTGTATGTTTATATGTAGACGATATGCTGATAATTGGTAATAATCATGAGTTGATTCAGTCTGCCAAGAAAGTGTTATCTAGGAAATTTGATATGAAAGATTTGAGAGTAGCTAATCTAACTCTTCCTATATCGAAGAATACTGACTTAAGCATATCCCAATTAGAGTATTCAAGGATCATCAGAAGTCTGATGTATCTCATGAATCGCTCAAGCTGTGAACATGCTTAGTAGATATATAAGCAATCTAGGACATAACCACTGGAAAGCCATAGTTAGAGTTTTGAGGTATGAGAAACTTCAAAATATGGGCTATATTATGAAAGATATCCTGTTGTTCTAGAGGGATACAGCGATGCTGACTGGATATCTGATACAGTGGATTCTAAATCTACGGTTGGATTTATTTTCACACTCGGTAATGCAGTCATGTCATAGAAATCTTTGAGGCAAACATGTGTTGCCCGATCTACTATGGAATCAGAGTTCATAGCATTAGACAAAACAACGGAAGAAGCAGAATGGCTTAGAAACTTCTTGGAGGATATTCCTAGTTAGCCCAAATCGGTGCCAGCAATTAGCATGCATTGTGAAAGCAAATAGGCTATTGGGGGAGCCCAAAATACAATGTATAATGTTAAGCCTCGACACATACGTCAGAGACATAATACCATAGGTCAACTGCTCTCAAGTGGCATAATATCGATCGATTATGTTGAGTCGAAGGAAACCTAGCAGATCCACTAACTAAAGGTTTACCTCGACAACAAGTTGAGAAGTCATCGAGGGGAATGAGCTTGAAGACTATAAATTAAGAATTGTCACTGTAGAAACCCAACCTAACTGACTAGAGATCCCAAGATCTAGGTTCAAAAGGGACAACTGAAACTTTGTACAATTCAAAACAAGCACTGAGGAGTTTTGTACTCTTTCCCATTTCGATAATGACGCTGAGTGCTGTCTATCATTGGTTAGGATAAGCTAAGTGTAGACACTGCATTTTTTCATAAGCCCCGATGATGAGTCTCGTATGGAGGCACTACCTTTTAAGTTGCGGAAGTCATGAGAAACGGACGTCGAAAGAGAAAATTCAAGAATCGATACCTTGTTGGATTTAATTCCTTTGCTTAGCCTTAGTTTCGCTCGTTGGATCTCTGTTTTAAAATTTATCCTCGGCCCAAAACCCCCATACCCATCCAAATCCATTTCACTCAATCCCAAATCCAAAATATTCAAACACATTAAACACATGTTAAAATCCAATCAAATCTCATTCCTAAATTAAATAAAATCAAATCAAATCCCATAAATCACTTTCCTAATTAAATTAAATCACATGCCTAAATTAAATAAATCAAATCAAATCACATTTCTAAACTAAACAAATCCCTTTCCTAAACTAACTAATTAAATCTTCCTCATGATCACACAATCTCCATTTCCTATCCATACAAAGACAACCCTAGCCCCCTATTATAAAAAGACAAACAAAGCCAAACCCTTGGAGGGGGTGCTCATTCACCACATTCACGACACTCTACACAATTCTAAGCCCTAAAGCTCTCGGCCGTGGTCCATCTTCTCTCTTTCTTTAAAAGACTCTTGGCTCTCACCCCTCTCTCCACACGGTAAAATAATAAACCTTGGGAACCAAAACATGAAACCCTAAATTACTCCATCCAACCGATGGCCCCTTCATCACGTGAACACCCTCACATTCACCTTGTATGTTTCTTCAACAGCCAGCAGCCCATGTGAACCAAAACACAACCACAACAGCCACTCACCTCACATGACCATAAGGCATATCCAACAAACAAACAGTTTGACCTCCTGACGGCAACAAGCCAATAAACCCCTCACGTATCTCTCCCTTGAAATCGTGACCAACTCTCATCCTTCTCTTCAACAGCCGACAACCTTCCCTCACAAAAAGACACAGCACACCCCCTTTTTCACGTAACATACATGTACGACTAGCCCTCATCTCAAAGGACGCACAACTGCCCTTCACTCACAAACACTCATGCAGCCCTCATTCAAGCATACGACCTGCCCAGCTTCACGCACATGGTCAACAACTGAAGGGGTTTTATTACGGGGTGAATCCGGTAACGCAGCGGAAGCGGCGAAAATCGTATTTTCATATTTCAAAACTTTTTCTCGGATTAATTAAATAAACATATTTATTTAACATTCCAATAATCAAATTATGAAATAAAATTTCAATTGAATCATATTCAAGTGAAATTACCAAATTACCCTTATATGGTATTTTGTCCATTTTAGTCCGAAATTGATCCAATCAATTTTGAATGATTCTAAATCATTTCTAAGATGAACTTTGCATGTTCAAAACATCATAAACACCAAACACACAAAAAACCCAAATTTCTCTCCCAAGGCCGAGAGCACCATTTGGTGCCTAAGTTGACCATTTGGTCATTTCATGCTTCAAAACTCATCCAAATGAAATCCAATCAACATGAAACTTTGTGTGCATCTTATACACACCCAAATGCTCAACATATCTCAAAAGACCCAAATTTGGAATTGGTTATAAACCCTAATTTCTCAATTTCAACAAATTGGTCAAATTAGACTAAATACACCAAATCAATTAGTTCAATCATCAATCTTTCATCCAATTCAAGTCTCAACACAATGAAACAACTCAAGATCAAATCTAGGTCATTTAAGAGTGGGTCAACAACTCTAGAATAGCAACTTGGTTTCATAAACCTTAAAAGAATAACTATAACTACAATAGTTACATGCTATCTTCATTACACATGCATCTCACTTCACCAAAACTTCCATCAACAAAATCATAAAGAAATAAAGAAAGAAACAATCTAAGATCATCACATGTTAAAGCCTAGAACACAAGGAACAAATTCCTCTCTAATAGTAAGTTTAAAAAACTTACTAAAATTCTAAGCTTTCTTTGAATTTTCTTTCTTTCTCAAGCTTTCCTTTTCTTCTTCAATGGAGTTTTCTCTTTTGGTAAAGTGTATTAGGTTAAATGAAATGAAAAGCAAATGAAACAATATATACTTGTCAAGGAAATGGCCTTGGCCGAAATTATCAACAAGCATATACCAAATTTTCATTTCAAATTCATTTCAAATGCATTTGTTAAAGTAAATTAATATCTAAATATGCTTTATAGATATTTATCTACTTTAATTAATGCAACTTTAATCATTACAAATTAAAATCTAAATATAAGATATTTATATTTTAATTATATTAATCATTTAACAATTAAATAATTAATTAATTAATTAAATACAAATATCTCAAATATATGTATTATATTTACATTAAATATTAATACATATATTCATTTATGATATAAGTCAAATATCTCAATTTTGACATTTAATTAATGTGTATTTAAAATAATCAAGTATTAAATGTAAATACACAATAATCTTGTAAATGACTATCGGGTCCCTACACGTGTATTTTGCGTTTAACCTTTAAACGACTTTATAAACAATCAGTATTGTTTATTAATGTTGCTCTAGTGCTCTACGAGTTTATTTCATTATTGAGACTCTCTAATTCAGGCGTATCCGTCACGAAATCAAATTTCGTGTCCATAATTTATCCACCCATAAATTATGACGATCACGGATAAACTGGCTGAATCATACAGGTCGAGGTCATGGCAAATGTTTAATTCCTCCGTCACAGGTATCCGGATTTATCCCAGAGATATAGATGTAAACGTCAAATCTCTATGGGGATTATCCAGTCGACTATTCTATTAGCAATTCTCATAAGAATGTTTAGAACTAGCTTCTAAACTTTACCACGGGCCCATGGATTTATCTTATTGCTAATTGTATGGACTACCTATGCTCTGGTACACAGAACTGACGGATCCTATCTTGACACACATAGGACACACTGAGGATCTATCTACACCCAACGAACAGGTGGAGGTCTGATCTAAATAGATCGGTGACGTGACTGCCATCTAAGTGTAGAGGATGTCTCATGTGCCCACTATGGCATCTCAAGTCTAAGAATCACAAGTGCTACTCAACCCAAGAAGATTCTTATTGACGTTAGTGTACCATCCATTAAGAATCTTCGGTGAGTCGTTCAGTGTTTATCCGCTATAAACACCTACAGGTCTATACCAGTCTCCAAGACTTATGGTTCATTGAGAAACCATTGGAATCATATATTCCAGTATACGACTTGTACCGGTCTCAACGGGTTTACTTTACTGACCAAGCAGTGTAAACCTTGACCAGGAACTGTCTGAGAATGACAACGTCATGATACTTGTCAATGTCCGTTGCGACGCTTTTGCAATTGTATCATGACTAATCATTCTAGGGTCATTACGTCTTTACCATATTATAAGATTCATTATATTAAGAAACTGCATATATTATTCATAATAATATGCTTTTACAGAAGTATTTAAAAGAAATACAACCGGGAATTGGCGCTGTGAGCACCAACCCCAACAAAACTCCCACTTGCTCTAATGCCAATAACGATTGTATCTAATACCCATCGACTCCACGTGTTTATCAAACCACTTCGGAGGTATGGCCTTCGTCAGCGGGTCTGCTACGTTTCTTCACTCGGTACCTTGCACACGACAATATCCCCTCGTGACACAATCTCTCGAATGATGTGGTACTTACGTTCCACATGCTTCGACTTCTGATGCGCCATTGGTTCCTTTGCTTGCGCAATGGCTCCAGTATTATCACAGTATAACGGAATCGCATTCACGATACTTGGGACAACTCCCAATTCTGTGACAAAATTCTTTATCCACACAGCCTCTTTTGCGGCTTCAGAAGCTGCAATATATTCCGCCTCAGTGGTGGAATCAGCTGTAGATCCCTGCTTGGAACTCTTCCAACAAACTGCGCCTCCGTTAAGGGTAAAGACAAATCCAGATGTAGACTTTCTATCATCGGGATCCGATTGGAAATCGGAGTTTGTATACCCATTAACTTGCAGTTCGTTTCCTCCATAAATTATTAACTTATCCTTAGTACCTTTAAGATACTTGAGGATATGTTTAATGGCCATCCAATGGTCATTACCTGGATTGGACTGATATCTGCTGCTAGTTACGCTAACAGCGAAACTGATATCAGGCCTTGTACATAACATGGCATACATTATGCTGCCCAAACACGAAGCATAAGGTTGGCTAGACATTCTAACCTTCTCATCTTCTGTTTGCGGACTCATCTTCTTTGAAAGATGAATCCCATGTCGGAACGGTATGTTTGCTGTCTTACAGTTACCAAAATTATACCGTTCCAAGATCTTATCTATGTACGTTGATTGGGATAACCCAATCAGCTTCCTTTGTCTGTCTCTATAGAGTTTTATCCCTAAAACATAGGAAGCTTCTCCCAGGTCCTTCATGGAGAAATTCTTACAGAGGTACGCTTTAACGCCTTGTAACATACCTAAATCATTTCCAATGATTAGGATGTCATCAACATACAGGACTAAAAATACGACCATGCTCCCACTGGCCTTCTGATACACACAGGATTCTTCTGAATTCTTGAGAAAACCAGACGATCTAATAATCTCGTCGAATCGAAGATTCCAACTTCGTGAAGCTTGTTTGAGTCCATAAATGGACTTCTTAGCTTACATACCATGCCCGAGTTTTCGCTGGATGCAAAACCTTCCGGCTGTTCCATATAGATTTCTTCATCAAGAAATCCATTTAGAAAAGCCGTTTTGACATCCATTTGCCAAATCTCGTAGTCATGATACGCAGCTATAGAAAGCAAAATCCGAATAGACTTAAGCATTGCAACCGGTGAAAAAGTCTCATCGTAGTCGACGCCAGGTCGCTGTGTGTAACCTTTTGCAACCAGTCGGCCTTGTAAGTTTCAACCTTACCGTCAGGCCCTCTCTTCCTCTTGTAAACCCATTTACAGCCATAGGAACAATTCCCTCTGGAAGCGGAACCAAGTCCCAAACTTGATTCTCATGCATTGAGTCTATCTCGGATTTCATGGCCACTTTGCCATTTCACGGAGTCGATGTCCAACATCGATTCTCTATAGGTGAAAGGATCTGTCTCTTCTATTAAGAGAACATCCAGAGTCTTTTCTTGTATCAAATACAAGCGTTCAGGAGGTCTAGTAACCTTTGCGACCTACGGAGTGTGTGTGTTGAAGGTCCTTCATCTATTTGAACTTCAGGTTCCTCCGTTGGTTCATTGTTTTCAGGTTGTACTTCGTCAAGCATAACCTGTCTATGATCACCACCTTCAGACAAAAATTCTACTTCTAGAAATTTTTGCGAAGCGAGCTACGAATACATTTCGATGCTCGGTATCATAGAACAGATATCCCCTCGTATTCGGAGGATATCCAATAAACCTAAACTTTTGCCCTCGAGGTGAAAGCTTACTTTGCTGAGTCACCCTGACATAGGCAGGACAACCCCAAACCTTAATATAATTAAGATTCGGTTTCCTACCGAACCATATCTCATACGTGTCGTAGGAACACCTTTTGAAGGAATCTTATTCAAAAGATGTGCGGCGGTTAAGAGAGAGTAGCCTCATAAATAATAGGGCAAATCTGTGAAACTCAACATTGATCGGACCATATCCAATAAAGTCCAATTTCTCCTCTCAGATACACCATTGTGTTGTGGGGTACCTGGAGGAGTGTATTGAGCGAGAATCCCATTCTCCTTCATATAATCAATGAACTCACCACTCATATATTCTCCATCCTCGATCAGATCGAAGGCATTTAATATATTTCCCAGTTTGTTTTTCTACTTCATTTCGGAATTCTTTGAACTTTTCAAAAGTTTCCGATTTATGCCGCATCAAATAGACATAACCGTACCGTGATAAATCATCGGTAAAGGTAACGAAGTATGAATAACCACTGTGAGCAGTTTGACTTAGTGGACCACATACATCAGAATGTACGAGTTCCAGTAAGTTGTGGCTCGGTGTCCAACACCAGAAAATGGAGCTTTAGTCATTTTACCTTTAATACAGGATTCACAGGTTGGAAAGGATTCAATGGTGAGATCTGGTATCAAACCATTCCTAACCATTTGATTAAGGCGTTTAGCCCCAATATGACCTAGCCGCATATGCCAAAGTTCAGTATTATTAATTTCAGGTATTCTACGTATTAATTCCAGAATTTAATATATCTTTTGATGTTTGCAGTGTATAATGACCATGCATATTTGGACAACTAAGGATCTGAATATTATTTTTATCATATAAATACAAAGAACTATTCTTAATATTAATACAAAAGCCTTCTGTATCTAATACAAAAAGGGATATAATATTAGCCACACATCCTGGCACAAAATAGCATTCATTTAACAAAAGTGTCCCATTCGGCAATGAGATCTCGCATACTCCCACTGCAACTGCATCCAGTGAGTCTCCACTCCCGAATCACAACTGCATCACTCCAGGCTTCAGCCTCCTACTTTCCTTCAGCACCTGCAACGTATTGCAAATGTGAATGAGACAAGCAGAATCTAAAATCCAGTTGGATGTAACGGCTTCACAAGCCAAAGATATATCAATAACTGGAAAAATAAAAGTACCTGATGTCGATGCTCTCTCCCTCCTGATCTGGGCAATGTAATCTGGACAGTTCCTCTTCCAGTGCCCGACCTTGCCGCAGTGGTGGCATTTATCCTCAGAAGCCCTCTTGGGCTTGGCTATCTTCGGCTGCTGTTGAGGACCAACTGCCTTCTTCTTCTTCTTCCCTTTCTTGTTCTTTCCCTTGGACATTCCTTGGGAAGAAGCTGAAAGTGAAGTAGATTCTAGGAGGGCGTGTTGGTAATCCCTTCTTAAGGTCCTCCTCTGCCGTGAGCAACATCCTATGTAGCTCATGGTAGGTGCAGACAGTCCCGTGCATGTTGAAGTACATCACAAACTGTCGGAATGAAGCTGGCATAGAATCAAGAATGACACTCCTCCCGAGAATGTCATTAGGATGAGATTATGTTGCCTCAATTGATCGATCAAATCGATCATATGAAGAACATATGGGCTAACACTTTGCCCCTCATCCAGACGCGCATGGAACAGTTCCATGGCGACTTTATGAACAATCACTTGTTCTGGTTCTCGAACGATTGTCTTAATCGCGTCATCATACTGTAGGAATCAATCATACCATAGTATTGTTGTTTGAGTTTCGGAGAGAGCGAACTGAGGATGTATGATTTGACTCTCAAGTCATCATCCTTCCAAGTTTCAAAAACTCGGCGTTCCTCTTCCGAAGCCTCCTCACCCACTGCAAGGGGCAAAGGGCCCTCAAACACATATCCCAACTTCTCGGATCGAGGACAATCCTCAAATCCATTTCCCAGTCCGTAAAGTTTTCAGCGCCTTTCAGTTTGTTCGCATCTAGCATACGCGTAAACTGGTTTGTGGATTGACCCGCCATCGCAAATCTATCATATAGATCACGAAAAACGGTTAGCAGAATAAAAACAGTTTCATATAATATCAAAAGCATAAACTAGATCATGGATTTTTAATCTAATATGCCCCTCCCACTAAATCATGCATTACTGTAATCCCAACACAGAATACAAATATTCAATAATTAAATTAAATATAAATAGTGAAAAGTGGATCCGTGAATATATTCAGCTCACAGCAGAGGCACGGTCTCGCCTACGTATATTCATCAGGTAGACAACTGACTTGTCAATCACTTGTCAGTGACTCCTAAAACCGGTCCTGGCCGTTTCTCGTTGTCGCTGCGGAGGCAGGCCCACAAGGAGACGTACCAAGGTTAAACTCGTCAATGATAAACTCAAGTTACTCACGTAATCCTGACAGCTAGGGCACGTTCAGAATTACGCTTTTACTTGAATTTACCTAGTATCTGATATACGTTCGGTATAAATAAATCTTTATCGGCTGCACCCTCACAGCAGAGGCACGGCCTCGGATGTAGTCACAAAGAGATATTCATAAACCGTATTGACGAGACGGACCATATACATGCATCAAATACATAATTACAATAAAACCTTATTATCAGGGATTTTCCGCTAAGTGTCATACACCCTAAATCTAACCGATTCAGTTTCTAATAAGCATGCATACAATCAAGGAAAGATGATAAAATATAGCCAAACTTTAAACGGCCTAGAATCAGACTCGCTCTGATACCATTTTGAAGGGGTTATTACGGGGTGAATCCTGTAACGCAGCGGAAGCGGCGAAAATTGTATTTTCGTATTTCAAAACTTTTTCTCGGATTAATTAAATAAACATATTTATTTAACATTCCAATAATCAAATTATGAAATAAAATTTCAATTGAATCATATTCAAGTGAAATACCAAATTACCCTTATATGGTATTTTGTCCTTTTAGTCCGAAATTGATCCAATCAATTTTTAAATGATTCTAAATCATTTCTAAGATGAACTTTGCATGTTCAAAAATCAAAAACACCAAACACACAAAAAACCCCAAATTTCTCTCCCAAGGCCGCGAGAGCACCATTGGTGCCTAAGTTGACCATTTGGTCATTTCATGCTTCAAAACTCATCCAAATGAAATCCAATCAACATGAAACTTTGTGTGCATCTTATACACACCAAATGCTCAACATATCTCAAAATCCCCAAATTGGAATTGGTTATAAACCCTAATTTCTCAATTTCAACAAATTGGTCAAATTAGACTAAATACACCAAATCAATTAGTTCAATCATCAATCTTTCATCCAATTCAAGTCTCAACACAATGAAACAACTCAAGATCAAATCTAGGTCATTTAAGAGTGGGTCAACAACTCTAGAATAGCAACTTGGTTTCATAAACTTAAAAGAATAACTATAACTACAAGGTTAAATGCTATCTTCATTACACATGCATCTCACTTCACCAAAAACTTCCATCAAAAATCATAAAGAAATAAAGAAAAAAACATCTAAGATCATCACATGTTAAAGCCTAGAACACAAGGAACAAATCCTCTCTAATAGTAAGTTTAAAAAACTTACTAAAATTCCAAGCTTTCTTTGAATTTCTTTCTTTCTCAAGCTTCTTTTCTTCTTCAATGGAGTTTTCTCTTTTGGTAAAAGTGTATTAGGTTAAATGAAATGAAAAGCAAATGAAACAATTTATACTTGTCAAGGAAATGGCCTTGGCCGAAATTATCAACAAGCATATACCAAATTTTCATTTCAAATTCATTTCAAATGCATTGGTTAAAGTAAATTAAATATCTAAATATGCTTTATAGATATTTATCTACTTTAATTAATGTAACTTTAATCATTACAAATTAAATATCTAAATATAAGATATTTATATTTTAATTATATTAATCATTTAACAATTAAATAATTAATTAATTAATTAATTAAATACAAATATCTCAAATATATGTATTATATTTACATTAAATATTAAATACATATATTCATTTATGATATAAGTCAAATATCTCAATTTGACATTTAATTAATGTGTATTTAAATAATCAAGTATTAAATGTAAATACACAATAATCTTGTAAATGACTATCGGGTCCCTACACGTGTATTTTGCGTTTAACCTTTAAACGAGTTTATAAACAATCAGTATTGTTATTAATGTTGCTCTAGTGCTCTACGAGTTTATTTCATTATTGAGACTCTCTAGATTCAGGCGTATCCGTCACGAAATCAAATTTCGTGTCCATAATTTATCCACCCATAAATTATGACGATCACGGATAAACTGGCTGAATCATACAGGTCGAGGTCATGGCAAATGTTTAATTCCTCCGTCACAGGTATCCGGATTTATCCCAGAGATATAGATGTAAACGTCAAATCTCTATTGGGATTATCCAGTCGACTATTCTATTAGCAATTCTCATAAGAATGTTTAGAATTAGCTTCTAAACTTTACCACGGGCCCATGGATTTATCTTATTGCTAATTGTATGGACTACCTATGCTCTGGTACACAGAACTGACGGATCCTATCTCGACACACATAGGACACACTGAGGATCTATCTACACCCAACGAACAGGTGGAGGTCTGATCTAAATAGATCGGTGACGTGACTGCCATCTAAATGTAGAGGATGTCTCATGTGCCCACTATGGTATCTCAAGTCTAAGAATCACAAGTGCTACTCAACCCAAGAAGCTCTTATTGACGTTGGTGTACCATCCATTAAGAATCTTCGGTGAGTCGTTCAGTGTTTATCCGCTATAAACACCTACAGGTCTATACCAGTCTCCAAGACTTATGGTTCATTGAGAAACCATTGGAATCATATATTCCAGTATACGACTTGTACCGTCTCAACGGGTTACTTTACTGACCAAGCAGTGTAAACCTTGACCAGGAACTGTCTGAGAATGACAACGTCATGATACTTGTCAATGTCCGTTGCGACGCTTTTGCAACTGTATCATGACTAATCATTCTAGGATCATTACGTCTTTACCATATTATAAGATTCATTATATTAAAGAAACTGCATATATTATTCATAATAATATTGTTTTACAGAAGTATTTATAAGAAAATACAACCGGGAATTGGCGCGCTGTGAGCACCAATCATTACCAACACAACAACATCACCACCACCAGAAATCCTAAACTCATGCACAGCCCTCACGTAACCAGCAGCTACTGCTCATTAACCCAATAATCCTTCAACAGCCACGAAATGGCCCTCAACATGACCTGTCCATTGCCATAAGATAAGCAGCCTTCAACAAAGCAAAATCCACCCCACTCAGCCGACAAACACAAACCCTTCACAACCACTCGGCAGACGTACACACTGCCAACGAACCATAAGCCACTCGATAACAACAATGATAAGCAGCCTTCAACAAAGCAAAATCCACCCCACTCAGCCGACAAACACAAACCCTTCACAACCCACTCGGCAGACGTACACACTGCCAACGAACCATAAGCCACTCGATAACAACAATAAAACACAAACCCTTCACAACCCACTCGATAGAGGCACACACTACCAACGAACCCCAAGCCACTAATGCCCGAACAGCAGCCCTTAACCGAAACAGTCCAAAAATAGTCCTCAAAGTAGTCCCCAAAATAGTCCCCGAAACAGTCCCCAAACAGTCCCCAAAACAGTGCGGTAACGAAGGAAAACTGTGAACCAGAAAACCAGAAAAATAGCGAAATGTTAACCCTTCCGACGATGTCCCAACGCACTCCCGAGAAGTAACTTAAAAGGTAAAACCTGAGGGCACCCTTTATTATATTTTATTTAGTTATCCCGGACACGATATGCTTGGTTAGATGTCGAAATCCAACCGGGTATGCGAGGTCCTATATTGAAAATGGCCAAATTCTTTGGTCACATATTTATTATTCCATATTTGTTTCATATTATTAGTCTTTTATTATTTCGCATTTAATTTATGTTTATTGTTGCTTTATTATTTCGCATTTATTTTGTGTTATTTTCTTCCTTCATTATTTTCCATTTTAGTTTATTATTCGTCTCTTCGGTTATTTATTGTTAAATGCATTATCATGTCAACACTGGGTTAATGATTGAGCGTTTCCTCTCGTGGTATATCGGATAGAAACCCAGACATAAATTCCATAGCCGAATCCGAATGGACAGTAGTACGGTCTGTACTTGGGAAACAACTCCATGTACCGCTTAAGGAAATGTTCACGTATATGTTCATGGGATTGTGTGTTCGCTATTATTTCATTTACTCTAATGTATGCAAACTTAGATATAGGTTGTATGCAAACTTAGATGTAGGCTATCCTTGCGTGTGTATGTTGCATAGACGTGGTTACATTATTGCATAAATCCGTTCATTACAAGTGGCATAAGTAAGGGGCAATTCCGAACCCAACGGTTTGAGGTCTTCCCTTGCGAGGGGTGAGTGCTGCCTTAAATCATTTCCCAGTTCACGCTGGGTGGTGACTCCATTTTATTCTCTAGTTTAGTCCCTCATGGGCTACTCCGTACTCCCGACTAGGCCATGTGCCTGGAACAGCGTCACCGATTTCTGTGTCCTACAGCCTGGCGACTCCACTAGGGATAGAGAATCGACCTCGAAATAATATCTTGTAACATTTTTGATTTGTGCTTTAGTTAACCGCGTCTACCGTGGGTTGAAGGGGTTTAATCAAAGGCATTATTAGAGCTAAGTAATTGTTTGGTGTCTTCCTTTATTCACTACCTTTCTATAGCTGAAGGGAAAATCTGTGAAGGCACCTAGATAATCATTTGCTCAGCTTACTGTGATGGACTAATTTGGAGGACCTATTGATTATTCCTGTCACCAAGGCGATAAGAGCCTAAGAGGCTTGGGTATTTAAGAGAGTTCGCTCCACCCTTCCTCTGGGGAATCTTCAATAGGAAATCCATTTGACAATCAGTCACGCATTATAACTCATTGGCACGTACCTTAAGGTATAAAAAAGGTGCGCTCACTTGGTTGCTCGAACCCTTGAGTGGGGAGTACTAGTAGTGGGTAATCATTCGCCAGCGGGAGCCTTTGTCTACACTCCCATAAACCCACATGTGAACCCTAGTTGTATGACCAATAGAAACCATTTCTTTATACTTGTGTTTGAGACTATCGTCATTTGGATTCAGTGGGACTTCTTGTTAGAAGATGTGAACTTATTGGGCCATTTAAACTAGGACGAGTTCGTGTCCTATGATAATTGGGCCAAAAGCTTCTAAAATACCGACGAGCCATTTTGTGTTTGGGCTCCTTATCATTTGAAGTTTTTTAGCCATGTTATCGCAAAAGTGTAAACCTATTGGGCCTTTTTCAACTGGGACAAGTTTGCACCTCGCAATAGTATGATTAAATACTTTAAAATGATAATGGGCCGACTTGTATGAAAACCTTGACGGGCTTAGAAAGTTCAGACGGTCAGAAGGATATATGTTGTTTTGATAACCACTTGCATCTCATGCATACACGCATCATGTTAACTACGTGTCTTAAAAGCCATCATAGATATCCATTGGGTTAGGAAAAAGAAGACTTGTTAAAGAAGAGTTTAGCAAACATGGATATCGGGGTAGAGGAAGCCGAGAAACGGAAAATTTACGGCAATGATAGAAAGACAATGTGAGAAAAAAAAAAAGAGAAAAAAAAATTAATTGTCTGTTTTTAGTCCTTGATAGTTAGACATAAGCCCATTGATGAAATCGTTTACTTTAGGATGAAATCTTAGAAACGATAAACTCTTGATGTGCTTTTATCTGATACTTTGAGTGATTGATCTATGTTAGACTCATAAGCACTTCACTATAGGTTCTTAATAGTGAAAACCTGAGTAGTTGGCAAGGTGACTAGTTGAAGAAATTGTAGGTCGGTGAATGACATTTTGCTTAGATGTCTATCTTGATTTGCTTATGTTATGATGTGTGCTATGGTTGAAAATGAAAGAAAAGTCTCTAAAGAAAAGAATTGAACCACCTATAACCGATAAGCGTGAAGCTACCCATGGGCGAGTATTAGGACCACCATGAGGAGAAATACTACCTTAAAGGATAGGTGTGTTGAAAAAAAGAGAAAGAAAGGAAAAAAAAAAAGAAAAAAAAGAAAAGAAAAAAAAAAAGAAGTTCGAAATGAAAAGAAAAAAGAGAAAGAAAACCATACCACATTGAGCACAGAAAAGCAACTGCAGGCATAATTGAGACATTTAGGTTGGTTTGACCCATCGATCCCATTTTTTGATGAAATCATTGAGTTGGCTTCCCTAGGGATGAATATGCAAATGAACCTTTGCACACACACACTTCGAGTCTAGCTTAGATCATTTACTCAAAGACTTGGATTTAAGTTGCATTGAATGCTTTGAAAGTTCTCTGGTTTCAATACTGGGCATTCTTTGAGGATGATAATATGTGTAACTATTGGGACTATTCATAGCATGTGACATAATATGTTGATATGGAATGCCACATCATGTAGCCTACCTTGACCTAATGCAAACAGTAGAGAGCAGAAAGCTAAGCCAAGTCTGGGGGCGACCAGTCTACCACCTCGCAAATAAGGGATATACCGAGAATATAAGCCATGAGACTAAAGAGAACTGAACAATCACCAAAAGAGAGTCGGCAGAACGCAGACCTAGGAGGCGACCAAATACATCTGTAGGCAAAGGGCGTCGAAGAGCATAAAGAAGACCTAACCCAACAGAATAGGAAATTCATTCATGCATGCATGCATACACGTAACGTACTTGCATTCTTTTTGTGTTTGTTATGTTTTGTATTTACAGGTTTCAAAAAGATGGAGAAAACAGCAAATATAAGCCAACCAGAATCAACAACACATCAGTATCAGTTTCGGGAATGGATCCCAGGGTTGAGGCCCACATCAGTATCAGTTTCGGGAATGGATCCCAGAGTTGACGCCCATATCAGTATCGGTTTCGGGAATGAATCCTAGGGTTGAGGCCCACATCAGTATCAGTTTCGGGAATGGATACCATGAGGCGAGGCCCACATTATCAGTAGTTGAGAGGAAGAATTCCAGTGGAGTAGAAAAAAAAAAAGAAGAGAGACGAAGGAGAAAGAAAACCATATCGCAGAGCATGATCAAGACATCTCGGTTGGTTAGACCCACTGATCCAATTCTCCGAGATAAAATCATTGAGTTGACTTACTTAAGGATTAAGCTGCGAAAGAACCTTGGCACACACACACTTGGAGTCTAGTTCAGATCACTTATTCAGACGGTAGGATTTGAGTTGTATCAAGTATTTTGAAGGTTCTCTGGTTTCGACCCTAGGCATCATTTGAGGACGAAAATATATTTAGCTATCGAGATTATCTCGCGAGAGGCGGTATAGTATGTTGGAATGTAATATTACATCATAAGATCTACCTTAACCTAATGAAAGCAACAAAGAACAGAAAGATGAACCGAGACTGGGGGCGACCAGTCTACCCTTTCTCATACAT
Source organism: Zanthoxylum bungeanum (assembly GCA_019454045.1). Taxonomy (NCBI): domain Eukaryota; kingdom Viridiplantae; phylum Streptophyta; class Magnoliopsida; order Sapindales; family Rutaceae; genus Zanthoxylum; species Zanthoxylum bungeanum. The sequence goes on from SKCR01026707.1 coordinate 154,806, forward strand.
CATGGTTCGGGAATGAACCATCATATTCGTGATGTCTCGGGGATGAGGTTCAGTATGCCAGGATGGCACTCCGGGAGTGGAGTATGGGTCGAGGCCCACATCAGTATCAGTTTGGGGATGCATCCCAGGGTCGAGGCCCACACATCAGTCGCAGTTTTGGGATGCATCTTAGGGTCGAGGCCCACTGCATCATCAGTTTTGTGATGCATCCTAGGGTTGAGGCCCACTGCATCATCAATTTTGAGATGTGTCCCAAGGTCGAGGCCCACACATCAGTAGCAATTTTGGGATGAGTCCCAGGTTCGAGGCCCACACATCAGTAGCAGTTTTGGGATGAGTCCCAAGGTCGAGGCCAACATCAGTATCCATTTTGGGGCTGAGTCCCAGGGTCAAGGCCCACATCAGTATCAGTTTGGGGATGAGTCCCAAGGTCGAGGCCCACACATCAGTAGCAGTTTTGGGATGAGTCCCAGGGTCGAGGCCCACACATCATCAGTAGTTTTTGAGATGAGTCCTAGGGTCGAGGCCGACACATCATCAGAAATTTTTGGGATGAGTCCCGGGGTCGAGGCCCCCACATCATCAGCAGATTTTGGGATGAGTCCCAGGGTCGAGGCCCATATTAGATGCCAAAAATGACACTTCGAAAATGGAGCACGGTTCGAAAATGGACCACTATCACATTAGCGATGCCTCGGAAATGAGGTTTAGCATTCGAAAATGGCACTCCGGAAATAGAGCACGGTTCGGAAATGGGCCACTATCACATCAGTGATGCCTCGGAAATGAGGTTTAGCATGCCAAAAATGGCACTCCAGAAATGGAGTACGGTTCAGAATTGGACCACTATCACATCAGTGACGCCTTGAAAATGGGGTTTAGCATGCCAAAATGGCACTCCGGAAATGGAGCATGATTCGGAAATGGACCACTATCACATCAGCGATGCCTCGAAAATGAGATTTAGCATGCCGAAAATGGCACTCCGGAAATGGAGCACGATTTGGAAATGGACTACTATCACATTAGCGATGCCTCGGAAATGAGGTTTAGCATGCCGAAAATGGCACTCCGGAAATGGAGCACGGTTCAGAAATGGACCACTATCACATCAGCGATGCCTCAGAAATGAGGTTTAGCATGCCGAAAATGGCATTCTGGAAATGGAGCACGGTTCAGAAATGGACCACTATCACATCACCGATGCCTCGAAAATGAGGTTTAGCATGCCAAAAATGGCACTCCGAAATGGAGCACGGTTTAGAAATGGACCACTATCACATTAGCAACGCCTTAGAAATGAGATTTAGCATGCCGGAAATGGCACTCCAGAAATGGAGCATGGTTCTGAAATGAACCACTATCAGTAATGCCTCAGAAATGAGGTTTAACATGCCTCAAATGGCACTCAGGAAATGGAGCACGGTTCGAAATGGACCATAATCTCAATTCAGTAATGGTTCGGAAATGAACCACCTCATATCAATTCAGTTCGGTAGTGATTCCTAGAGATCACAGCATCTTGCAGGGATGAACCTCGGGGGTCGCAGCACCTCACCACCAGATCAACTTAGTTCGAAACAACAGGCAAGTCAACCAACAGCTAGGTAAGTAAAAATACATTGCATAACTTTGATATGATTGTCACTGTCACACACTGCACAAGTCCCATCAAAGTGGGGGCGGCTGTAGACACTACATTTTTACATAAACCTTGATTATGAGTTTCGTATGGAGGCACGACCTTTTAAGTTGTGGAAGTCGTGGGAAACGGATGTCGGAAGGGAAAATTCAAGAATCAATACATTGTTGGATTTAATTCATTTGCTTAGCCTTGGGTTCGCTCATTGGACCTCTGTTTTAAAATTTATTCTCGGCCCAAAACCCCCGCACCCATCCAAAGCCCATTTCACTCAAGCCCAAATCCAAAATATTCAAACACGTTAAACGCATGTTAAAATCCAATCAAATCTCATTCCTAAATTAAATAAAATCAAATCAAATCTCATAAATCACCTTCCTAATTAAATTAAATCACATGCCTAAATTAAATAAAATCAAATCAAATCACCTTCCTAAACTAAACAAATCCCTTTTCCTAAACTAACTAATTAAATCTTCCCCATGATCACACAGTCTCCATTTCCTACCCATATAAGGACAACTCTAGCCCCATATTATAAAAAGACACACAAAGCCAAACCCTTTGAGGGGGTGCTCATTCACCACATTCACGGCACTCCACAAAATTCTAAACCCTAAAGCTCTCGGCCTTGGTCTATCTTCTCTTTCTTTAAAAGACTCATGGCTCTCACCCCTCTCTCCACACAGCAAAATAATAAACCTTGTGAACCAAAACATGAAACCCTAAATTAATAACTCCATGCAACCGACGGCCCCTTCATCACGTGAACACCCTCACATTCGCCTTGCATGTTTCTTCAATAGCCAGCAGCCTACGTAAACCAAAACACAATCATAACAACCACTCACCTCATATGACCATAAGGCATATCCAATGAACAAATAGCTTGACTCCTCACGGCAACGAGCCAATAAACCCCTTACGTATCTCTCCCCTGAAACTGTGACCAACTCTAATCCTTCTGTTCAACAGCCGACAGCCTTCCCTCACAAAAAGACACAGCACACCCCCTTTTCACGTAACATATATGTACGACCAGACCTCACCTCAATGAACGCACAACTGCTCTTCACTCACAAACACCCACGCAGTCCCCATTCAAGCATACAACCTGCCCAGCTTCACGCACATGGTCAACAACAACACCACTCACCAACCAGAAACCCTAAACTACACGTACAACCCTCACGTAGCCAGAAGCCACTACTCATTAACCCAATAATCCTTCAACAGCCATGAAATGGCCCTCAACGTGACTTGTCCATTGCCATAAGACAAGCAGCCTTCAACAAAGCAAAATCCACCCCCACTTAGCCGACAAACACAAACCCTTCACAACCCACTCGGCAGACGCATACACTACCAACCAACCACAAGCCACTCGACAAAAATAATAAAACACAAACCATTCACAACCCACTCGTAGAGGCACACACTTCCAACAAACCCCAAGCCACTAATGCCCGAACAGCAGCCTTTAACCAAATAAAACAGTCCAAAAATAGTCCCCGAAATCGTCCCCAAAACAGTCCCCAAAATAACCCCAAAACTGTGAACCAGAAAAATAACGAAGTTTTAACCTTCCGGCGACGTCCCAACGCACTCCCGAGAAGAGACTTAAAAGGTAAGACTTGAGGGCACCATTTGTTATATTTTATTTAGTTATCTCGGACTTAGCATGCTTGGTTGGACGTGGAATACATCCAACCGGGTATGTGAGGTCCTATATTTAAAATAGCCAAATTCTTTAGTCACATATTCATTATTCTGCATTTGTTTCATATTATTAGTCTTTTATTATTTCGCATTTAATTACGTTTATTTTTGCTTTATTATTTCGTATTTATTTTGTGTTATTTGTCTTCCTTCATTATTTTGCATTTTAGTTTATTATTCATCTATTTGTTTATTTATTGTTATATGCATTATTATGTCAACATTGGGTTAATGTTTAAGCGTTGCCTCTCGTGGTATATCGGATGGAAGCCCAGATGTAAATTTCGTAGCCAAATCTGAATGAATTGTAGTACGGTCTGTACTTGGGATACAACTCCACGTACTACTTGAGGAAACTTTCACGCATATGTTCATGGGATTATGTGTTCGCTATTATTTCATTTACTCTTATGTATGCAAACTTAGATATAGGTTGTATGCAAACTTAGATGTAGGCTATCCTTGCGTGTGTATGTTGCGTAGACTTGGTTACATTATTGCATAAATTTTTTCATTACAAGTGGCATAAGTAAGGGACTATTCCGAACCCAGCGATTTGAGGTCTTCCCTTGCGAGGGGTGAGTACGGCCTTAAATCATTTCCCAGTTCACGCTGGGTCGCGACTTCATTTTATTCTCCGGTTTAGTCCCTCGTGGGCTACTCCGTACTCTCGACTAGGCCGCGAGCTTGGAACAGCGTCATCGATTTCTGTGTCCTACACTAAGGCTTTTAATGATCACTATATTAGGAGATGAGTCCCAATGGAGGTAAAGACATATTACCTCTTGATCGTAGATCACCTATTTCAAGTATGAAATAAGGCCACTTCCATGGGAACTTTTAAAGGCGAGTTACCCTAAAGTACTTGATGAATCCAGGACCGTTGTTCAGGGCTAAAATGACACAACTGTAGAATGGGAAAATGGTCGAATTAAAGCTATGTGTTGCCAGTTGTCTTGGTTTACACTAATGGCAAAACAGTTCAAGACTATGGGTCACTGGTTTGCCAAGTAAATCCGCTTTTCATTCACTAGGAAAGGTTCAAGGTGAAATCTACCTATTTCGATGCAGCTTTAGTTCATGGTAACTCTCTCAAGTGTCTACATGAATATTTGAAAAATTGTAGGGGATTGTTGGAAATTCTTCTAAATATTCATAAAATGATGTATATGTCTTTTGGATGCAATGTATACATGAGAGAGGTACAACCCTTTGGAGGGTTGCACCCCACCCCAAGGGGTGCCCTATTGGCACCCTTACATGTCTTATAAAAGAGACATGTTTTCCACTACAAGAGACATATAGGAAATTCGTTTTTAGTGTCATTATTTTTTCATTTACTTTTGAGAGAGATTTCCACCAAATCCTAGTTCATATACTTGTTAAGGAGTGCTCCTTGAACAAGAAGTAACCAAGTTATCCTGAGAGAACATTGGCCAATTCGAATCCGTGAAGCACTAGTGATGGAGGCTAATAAGTTCTTAAGGACAGATATCTATCTCGACTTGGACTGCATTTCATCGAATTTTTCCAGGTTTTTGTTTACCATACAAGTTTTAGGGTTTGTATATTTTGATTGGTTTTTCTATTTTGATTCATTGGATTGCAGGTTAGTTTACTATTTAACGACTAATTTGGACTACAGTTTGGTGGAACAATTGGTGGAGCAATTGGTGGAGAAATTGGTGGAAGGCTTTAGATTTTCCTATAAATACCAAGCTTAACTTTGTAAATTTTTCATGCTTTCTTTAGAGAAATTTCTCCATGAAAACCTAAAGAAAAGTGCCTTGTATATTATTTAAGTTTTCTTGTATTTTTCTTATTTATTTAATAAAATTATGTGTGTTTCTTTTACAGCATGAGCAGGTAATCTCATTCTGCTGGGGTGAACATGTAAGACTTTTAATATAATAAATTAGATTAATCTCCCTTATTTTAATTAAAATTTGGATTAATTAGTTACCGCTTATATGGCCGGTTTAGGTGACAACCTTATTTACCGCCTATATGGTCGGTTTTTCATTTCAGACGTATTTCCGCCTATATGGTTGGTTTAGGTAATAACCTTATTACCACATATATAGTCGATTGGATTTAATTGAGACACATAAAATTACTGTCTTTATGGTCTGGTTAATTAATCGGTAAACATTGAGAAAGAGAGATTTCTAATTTTGAAATATTAAAAGTGGATCCTCTAACCCACAATATTTTTTTTTATTGTACTTTTACATTTTTAATTTCCAGCATTTACTTTATTTAATTCCCACCATTTACTTTATTTATTTCCAGCATTTACTTTATGTCATTTATTTTATTTAAGCTTTTATTAGCCTTAGATATGTGTCGTAACTTAGTCCGTTATCTGGGGTTGTGATGAATTCCAATATCATCGGCTTATAAGGGGTTATTTTATAGTTTGGGTAATATAAAGATTTACTTATTAAGTCTTAAGCTTAATGCGTCTTATTAACTGGCCACTAATAAGATTGATTTGGTAAACTTAAAATAAACTTGACAAAGGAATTTTAGGTTTCAACCTTAGACTTGATAGCCCACGATCTTCCTTGAGAATAGAAAACCCTTTAATAGATTTCTTTACAGGATAGACATATACCTGTCGGGCGGAGGTAACTATAATTAGAACTTAATCTTAATGAATCCAGGTAATTTGGTTTACATAGACGTATGGTTTAATTGGATTACACTGGTTATTTGCATCTGACTATTGACAAAGGCTTTTGCATAATTTTTTGTTCCAGGTTAGTAAACGATTTATTATACAAATTTAAAATAACCCCTTCATCTTAATTAGATATTGGAGGTAATCACAACACTGGATAGTTTTTATCAATTTGAATTTTCTTTAATCTACTTTCACGTCTTTTTATTTACTTGTTTTAAATTTTAAAAGTCACCATTCCAATCAAACAATCAATCTACTATATACTAGTAATCATTTGACCTCATATAATTAATAGATTAGGTATTAAGTTCTCATGGGATCAATACTTTTTATACTACTTGAACGATATGTGCGCTTGCATTATACGCGTGTGATTACGCACCGGTCAAGTTTTTGGCGCCGTTGCCGGGGACTTATTTATTTTTTCACTATTAGTTTTGAGGTTAGATACCTTTACTTGTATCTAATTTTCTTTTTGCTTATTATTTTTGTTTTCTTGTGTTTCAGGTTCTCAGACACTACATGAGATGAACCCGAAGCTTTGAACTCGCTGACCGCTTGACTCAAAAATTGAAAGAACCATCAGGCAGTTGAGAAGGGAAAGGCGAGAATGCCAAGAAGCAAATCGTTAACATGGAACTTGAACCTTTGGAGGTTGCACCACCAATTCCCATTCGAGACAAAACCATTCCAGTGGTAGATGGCCTCATTTCCTGTATTGTACTTTCTCTCCTTACCAGTAAATGCAGGTGACATCAAAACTTGCATTCAGATGATACAACAGTCAGTTCAGTTTGGAGGAAATGCAACTGAAGATCCTAATGCCGACATCAGTAACTTCCTGGAAGTTTGCGGTACTTTCAATTTAACCAAGCATCAGAAAAAGCAATGAGACTGCGATTTTTCCCATATTCTTTGAAGGAAAGAGCTAAAGCTTGGCTACATTCACTACCAACAGGTTCCATCACCACTTGGAACACTCTAGCCACCAAACTCCTTGCAAAGTACTTTCCACCAGCTATAATAGTAAAACTGAGGAATGACATCACAGCTTTTGTGCAACAAGATTCAAAATCCCTTTACGAAGCTTGGGAAAGGTACAAAGATTTACTCCGAAAATGTCCACACCAAGAGATTCCAAAATGGCTTCAAGTCCAAACTTTCTATAATGGACTTTCTGGATTGATGAGAACCACAATTGATGCTGCTGCTGGAGAAACTTTGATGGCAAAATGAGAACATCAAACCTGGGACCTAATCGAAGAAATGGCCAACAAAAATTCCTTGTGGCCAACAGAAATGAGCTTGATCCAAAGAATTGCTGGAATTTATGAAGTTGGACCCAATACAACAGTCAACGCTAAGCTGGATCAGATATGCAAATTCATGGACACTCTCGGCATGTAAAGCAATATTGTGTCCACAAGTTCACCATATGGAGGGGGACCAGAGCCAAACCAACTTGAAGAGACGGTGAACTATGTCAACAATCTTAACAGACAGGGGAACAATCCATATTCCAACACCTACATGTTAGTGTTCCTAGAACATGCCAAGGATCTAATAAGCATGAAAGTGTGTGATTAAGATCATTATAAGTTGTGGAATATACTTACAATGAACAGATTGGAATTTAAAATTTTGAGAAGAGATCTCCAAGATCCAACCTTTCAATGTTGATTCCAAGCTTTGAGTTATTTCCCTATCACATTTTTTGATCTTTGAAGTGCTAGCTTTGAATGATTTTGCCATAAAATCAAAGAGAGGCGTGTTCACGCCCATCTTGGTGTTGGAATGTATGCCCTAGAGCTACATGTGATGTAAACGGTTTTATGTGTTTTGAAATAAAACGATGCATTATTCTTTCATCAAATTGTTAGTTTAATTTCTCATATTAAATATCTTCTTAAATACCCAAGATTACTTATGTACCTTCAGACTTAGTGTATAAGTGTCATACACAAGAGGATTTAAGTCTGAAGCTAGTAATCTTAAATAGTCCATAGAGAGCAAACAAAGCGGGTACTTTGTTTGTGGTTTATCTATAGTTGCGGTCCATTCTATATTTGTATGTCGATATAGATCCAGATCGTCCATGTAGAGACATGAGAATGGAGGCACCTTGTATGATGTGATCATATAGGACTGGACCTAGATAGAAATGACATTCTTATAATATCCGTTAAGCAAATAAAATCATTTCAATTTACTTGATGGTCATATATGGATTGATCTTAATCCTGAGTGTACTACGAACTCCTACATGGCAGGCTGTGTCCTTTGATTTATAAAGGTGAGGTTGGTGTAGCAGTCCCGACCAATAGCTACGTACTTTGGGGGCAAAGTTTGTTTTATAGCTGAGAACATTTTACATAGACATGGAGTTCACTCCTTCTTGCGAGAAGTAGATGAGTTTCTTTCTTAAGGTTTGATTCGGTACTTGAACGATTTGAGCGCTCAAGTCTTTCTATTATGAATAGAAAGATTAATATTCATAATAGTTGTGAATAAATTGTTCATTAGAGAATCAATAGTACTTAAGGTAAAAAAATTAGAGGGTTATAACGGACATTATGACCCGGCTCTAATTACGAGATACTCGTGAAAGGTCAATTCGTATGTAATGACTATATTGGTGGACACTGACTTGGTTTGGCTTAAGATTTCATCTACGACAACGAGAGTGCAACTTCAGGTTTTTAGTGGAATAACTCGGAGTTAATAATTCGGAATACTTAATTAAGAGCTTAATTAATATTTCGAGATTATTGGAGCTCGGAACCGTAGGTTCATTTGGTCCCCGTGCTAGCTCGATTCACTTTAGCGGATTTAGTATAATTGGATAGTCCAATTATATACTCACAAAAGAATAAATATTATTAATCTGATTAATAATATTAATTATGTCACACTTGAAACTATATATTAAAAGTTAATGTATGCTATTAATAATTATATGATAATTATTAAATATAAAATTATTGGATTATATTAGATATAATTTAATAAGGCCATTATTGGAATTTCAAACATTGGGTTTTTGGAAATCCTTTATTATATTTGGAAGTTACACCTTTATGAAAGGTAATAACTATTTGATTTTGTAACATATCTTTTAATTAAGGAATTAAAGACTTGATGTTACAAAATTTTTTATTTTATTCCTTGCATGGCCGAATTCTCTAATGCAGTAGGGGAAGATTTTGATTGTTTTGGAAACAATAAATCCTTGGTTTTGGTTTTAGTAATTACACATTTTTGAAAAGGTAATAACTAATTATTTTTGTAACATATAATTCTTTTATGGATATTAATATTAGATGTTACAAAATTAATTAATTAATTTATGCCTTGGCCGAATTTCACCTTATTGGGAGGGGATTAGTTGATTTATTTTTGAAATAATTTGACCTAAGTATAAAAAGAATATTTGATTTTCTTTTTGCCCAATCTCTCATTCTAGAAACCCTAGGCATCTTCTTCCTCTTCTCTATTCTCTCAAAAGTTGAGAAACACCATTAAAGAACAAAAGAAGAAAAACAAAATCAAGTTTGTGATTGAATCTCTAAATCGTTTAGGGATTTGTTTTATGAGTGTAGCCCACACTACTCTCCGTTGGTAACGAGAAATAGCACGGAAGACTTTGTGGTGACGAAAAAATCATATTCTTCCTCCAATCTTATAGGTCATGGCAGTGAGGTTTTATTTCACCTCATTGCCGCACCTTGGTGACTAGTTTCGGGGCTTGTTTTGTTTTGTTTTAATACGGAATTTTGGGAAACACCTTGGGGACATTTTGGGGCTGAGTTGGGACTGTTTTTGAGTGATAAAATCAGACCTATATCATCACAGCAGTTCACGCATATAGTGGACTGATTTGTGTGCAGTTCGGTTGTGTAACGGGTGCAAAATAGTCCATTAATTCACTGCAGTTCGGGGGCTATTCGGGGACTGTTTCGGGGGCATTCCGGGGCTGAAATCTTGTCCGAAACAGAAGTAAAATTTTAGTATACCTGCTGGTTACATTCGGCCAAAGGAATGGAAAGCAAAAAAAAATTTCAAGGTCGATCTGTGTGCCTAATCGCTTCCGCTGTGTGAGAAAAGCGTTTCCTACACTTGGTGTATTAGGGTTTGGTTTTTGAGATGTGATACAAAATGAGAGAGAGAGATGGCATTTGGTAAAACCAATTTACCGTTTTCACCTAAATAATATGGTTGGGTAGATGGTTTCACCAAAACCATTTCAAGGTGGTTGGAAAGTAGGTGGTTTGGCATAAATGACAACTACTCTCCCAACTACCACATGTGAAGTGGGCCCCACATTTTGAATTCAAAATTCAAACGGTTTCTACGAATGTCTGTCGCGGCTCTGATCCATTTAATCCGATTAAACGAATTTTCGTCGCTAAATAATTAAATCTAATTTAATTAAATAACGACGTCTCGTAAATTTATTACGAATGTCGTTTACAAATTAATTCTAAATTAATCTGTTCGCTTGAATTAAAGTCCGACTTAATTTCGTATTGAAATCTAATTCCAATTAATATATCCGATATATTAATTTTAGCCCATATCAATAAATTAAATAGAAAAATCAAATTTAACTATTAAATTTATTTTACCGATTAATTCCAAATTAATCGTGCTCTCTCTCTCTTCCGAACACATTTAATCCCAGATTAACTAATGCCTCAATTAATCCATATTAATTTTCTCTCTCTTAATTAATCCCATATTAATTCTAATTTAAGTCAACTATCATCGGTGAATATTTGAGAAGCGACCCAAGAGACCTCTGGATATGTTGGCAGTAAATCTGGTTATCAGACTATCCGATTAAGTGCGTACCTCGTACTACTTGCTAACCGATTTACAAGACATGGTTGGCTTCTAGTAAAGCATCGTGCCTACCCAATTCTCCAGAAATATTCTTACTGGAATATACAATTTATGTCAGGCATAGAATACGTAGTATTGCGTATAGCGATCTAGTATCAGATGTCACATACAAGGCCTGGGGATGGAATAGTGTTTGCCCCGTATGAAGCATATATCAGATCACAAGTAACTAGTCTCTTTAATCGGATAATCATGATGTTGTCATATTATCCCGATGGTTGCAACACATTAGAGTACTAGTTGTGTATCCCTGTATGATCATCATCTTCATATGACTGAGGTGATAGTTCCATCTTGACATCACATCCAATACTCTACTATTCTCAATAAGCCCAGAAGAGGCGTAGAAAGAACCTGTTAAAATCTCGGACGACCAAAACTAAAGTGTAATGATTGTCGCAAGTATTAGCGATGCAAGTATCAGGTTAGCACCAAATACACCTACCTTGAATCGAATTCCCATAGACACATTGTCATACAACCAATGAATTTCGTGGGGTCTATCCGAAGCGAAGCTATTTCCGTACCATCGGTAAACACAACCTCCTATCACACTTGCATAAGTATCAAATACTTAAATATATGAGAACTATGTCGTTATGCTCCCACAACGCACAGAAGTGTAATACTACGTCTAGGGATATTTAATGATTAAACCTTAGTGGATTGATACTGTCTCATATCTTATAATTCAGAACTAATCATAAGGACTTTTATCACTTTATATTTAAGTAATCCAATTACAAAATGATAAAATGGAAATTTCCATAGTCACATAGTTAATTTGTACAAAAACCATAATGTCTTTTACAAATAGTTACGCTTGAGTCATAATTGTCTAACACTACAACCCAGGGTGGAGGAATCATCCCAATTTTTCATGGAGCAACAATTCGGGGCAAAAGAACTATCCACCACCCGAATTCCAACAACAACAGAATAAAGGTCAGGAGTAGGCAAGTGAACCACGAATAGCAGAAGTGCTGGCTCAGTTAAAAAAATATGATGCTGTCTTTCAGAGCCAATCAGCTTCTATCAAAGCACTGGAAAATCAGATTGGACAACTAGCCAATGCTCGGAGTTACAGACCGCTAGGAAATCTTCCCAGCAACAAAGAGCTAAATCCAAGAAACCGAGGGAAGGAGCAATGTCAAGCCATAACCTTGAAAAGCGGTACTAAAATCAACAAAGATGTTGGAATCAAGGCAACCATTGAAGAAGTTCTAAAAGATGTAGTTCCACAGATGGAGGAAAAAGAAGCAAAGGAAAAAGAAAAAGATCAAAGCATTCCACCTCCACCTTTTCCTCAGTGTCTTTAGAAAAAATAAATTGGACAAGCAGTTTGCTCGATTCTTGGAGGTGTTCAAGAAACTGCACATCAACATTTCATTTGCAGAAACTTTAGAAGAAATGCCCAGCTATATCAAATTCATGAAAGACATTCTCTCATGAAAATGAAGATTGGGAGTTTACGAGACAGTGGCATTTATGGAAGAATGAAACGCCATCATTCAGAGGAAACTTCCCCCGAAATTGAAAGATCCTGGCAGTTTCACTGTCCCATGCACCATTGGAGAACATTATATCGGTAAGGCTTTATGTGATTTAGGTACAAATGTTAATTTTTTTCCTTTTTCTATTTACAGGAAATTACAAATTGGAGAAACAATGTCTACATCAGTCTCTTTGCAACTTGCTGATAGAACACTCGCATTTTCGAGAGGAGTGTTGAAGATGTGCGGGTCAAAGTTGACAAACTCATTCTCCCAACAGATTTCATCATCCTTGACATGGAAGAACACACAAATGTTCCTATCATTCTTGGGAGACCATTCTTGGCTAAAGGTAGAACTGTGATTGATGTGCAAAAAGGAGAACTAACCAAGAAAGTTCAGGACCAAGAAGTTACCTTCAATGTTTTCAAAGCCATGAAATTATAGAGTGATGAAAAGGAAGAGGAATGTTTCAGAATTGATATTGTTGACAGTATCATCCAAGATACTAATACAATTCCCACATCCAAGATACTAATTGTTGACAGTATCATCCAAGAAGTTACCTTCAATGTTTTCAAAGCCATGAAATTCTAGAGTGATGAAAAGGAAGAGGAATGTTTCAGAATTGATATTGTTGACAGTATCATCCAAGATACTAATACAATTCCCACATATAAACTTGAAGCATGCATCACCAACATGACTAATAGCAAGATAGATGCTGAAATTTTGGAATGTATCAACTATCAGGACAAGCCGTTCCGCTTCAAATCAGAACCACCAGTCGAAAGCCTGGAACTCCCGAAGAAAGATCGAATCAAGCCCTTAATTGAAGAACCACCGCAGTTGGAGTTGAAGTTACTTCCGAGCCATCTCAAGTATGCATTTCTTGGAAAATCTTCTGAATTACCTGTAATTATTTCTTTTTCGTTAACATTGGAACATGAAGAAAAATTACTGAGAGTGTTACGAGAACACAAGAGAGACATTTGCTGGACTATAGCAGACATCCAAGGTATTAGTCCATCATTTTGCATGCATAAGATTCTATTAACGATGAGTACAAACCCACAGTGGAACATCAACAGAGACTCAATCCAATCATGAAGGAAGTCTGAAGAAAGAAATTATCAAATGGTTGGATGCTAGCATCATTTACCCTATCTCAGACAGCAGTTGGGTGAGTCCTATGCAGTGTGTGCCGAAGAAAGGAGGAATTATTGTAGTCACAAATGAAAGAAATGAGCTGATTCCAACAAGAATAGTGACTGGATGGAGAGTATGCATGGACTACCGGAAGCTGAACAAAACAACAAGGAATGACCATTTACACTTCCATTCATTGACCAGATGCTGGACAGGTTAGCGGGACATGGGTTCTATTACTTTCTGAATGGATACTCAGGGTACAATCAGATTGCCATCACCCCATAAGACCAGGAGAAAACCACATTTACATGTCTTTATGGAACTTTTGCTTTCCGTAGGATGCCGTTTGGACTATGTAATGCCCCTGACACATTTTAGCGTTGCATGATAGCTATCTTTTCAAAAATGCTAGAGCAGAGTATGGAGGTGTTTATGGATGACTTTTCTGTGTTTCGAGACTCTTTCGACAATTACTTGTAAAATCTGGAACATGTGTTACAAAGGTGCGAAGATACAAACCTAATACTCAACTGGGAGAAATGCCACTTCATGGTGCAGAGAGGCTTCATCCTTTGACACCGGATCTCACAAAAGGGAATCGAGGTAGACAAAGCAAATATTGAAAAAATGAAAAATTACCTCCACCAACATCTGTCAAAGGGATTCGGAGCTTTCTCGGACACACAGGTTTTTACAGGAGATTTATCAAAGACTTTTCCAAGATTGCTAAACCACTGTGCAATCTTCTGGAGAAGGATGTGCTTTTCAAATTCACCAAATAATGTCAGGAAGCTTTTGAGATCCTAAAATAGAAGCTTATTTTTGCACCCATCATTGTAGCACCAGACTAGACCCTTTCATTTGAGGTAATGTGCGATACTAGTGATTTTACTATCGGTGCAGTTTTGGGACAACTCAAATCAAATATTTTCCATGCCATTTACTACTCCAGTAGAACTCTGAATGATGCTCAACTCAACTACACAACCACTGAAAAGGAGTTGCTTGCAGTTGTGTTTGCTTTTGACAAATTCCGCTCTTATCTGTTGGGTCCCAAAGTGGTGGTCTACACAGATCATTCAGCAATTAAATATCTGATCGCGAAGAAAGATGCCAAACCCAGATTGATCCATTAGATACTTCTTCTCCAAGAATTTGATGTGGAGATTCGAGACAGGAAAGGGATAGAAAATCAAGTGGCAGATCATTTATCGAGGCTCGAAAATGGTGAAACAGTTGGCAAAGAACTGACAATCAAAGAAACCTTTCTGGATGAAAAGTTGTTTGCCATGAAACTACATGAAGTCCCATGGTACGCTGACTATGTCAACTATATAGTGTCAGGAAAATGGCCGTTGGAGTAGACAACTCAGCAAAGAAATTAGTTCTTCAAAGAAGTCAAGCACTATGTCTGGGATGAGCAGTACTTGTTCAAACATTGTGCTGATCAATTATTGAGACGGTGTGTTCCACATGAGGAGGTCAACAGTGTTATGCAAAACTGTCATTCATCATCATACGGCGGACACTTCAGCGGGAATAAAACTCCAGCCAAAGTTCTACAATTAGGTTTGTTCTGGCCCACTATTTTTAAAGATGCTTACTTGTTTTCTCTTCAATGTGACAAGTGCTAAAGAACGGAAAATATTTCGAGGAGAAATGAAGGACCTCTGCAAAATATTCTGGAAGTTTAAATATTTGATGTATGGGGGATTGATTTTATGGGACCATTTATTCCATCATTCAAAAACGTATACATACTAGTTGTTGTAGACTACGTCTCCAAATGGGTTGAAGCAATTGCACTGCCATCCAATGATTCAAAAGTGGTGATCAAATTCCTTAAAAAGAATATTTTCACTCACTTCGGAACACCTCGTGCAATTATCAGCGATGGTAGTACACATTTTTACAACAGATATTTCGATGCACTTCTATCTAAATATAAAGTTACTCATAAGGTTGCAACTACCTACCATCCGCAGTCAAATGGATAGGTTGGAGTTTCAAACAGGGAAATGAAAAGAATCTTGGAAAGAACTATTGAATCAACAATTAGGGACTGGTCTACAAAATTGGATGATGCATTATGGGCCTACCAGACAGCTTATAAGACACCCATTGGTATGTTCCCATATCGAATGGTGTTTAGGAAAGCGTGCCATCAGCCAGTTGAGCTTGAACATAAGGCGTACTGGGCATTAAAGAAATTGAATCTTGATCCACAAGCTGTAGGAGAGAAAAGACTTCACCAACTCAATGAATTGGAGTAATTTAGCCTACAGGCTTATGAGAATGCTAAATTATACAAAGAAAAGACCAAGAAATGGCATGACCGATAAATAGTGCGCAGACAATTAGAACCAAGGCAGCAGATATTATTGTTCAATTCAAGATTGAAACTTTTCCCTGGAAAGTTGAAATCAAGGTGGTCAGGTCCATTTGTGATCACTCAGGTTTTACTATATGGCGCTGTTGAGTTACTGGATCCCAACACCAACGAAACATTCAAGGTTAACATTCAGCGTGTCAAGCACTATTATGGAGAATCATTTGAGCGATAAATAGAAAGTGTCACACTTTCAGATCCAACCTAATGTTCGGGCAGTCATGTCTAGCTGACAATATTAAACTTAGCGCTAGCTAGGAGGCAACCCAAGCAATTTGTGTATATATTGTGATTTGGTGTGATTTAATTTTATGTGTTTAGTTTTTGCAGGTTAAGTCATTTCAAGATGGATCACAAGTAACTTCCTTCTCTCCCTCAAAAATCTCTGATGAAAGTCTACAAAGCTCGCTTGGAACGGATGAGACTACTGATGATCAAAGCTATTCATACTGATATTCATTGTATTATTGAAGCACGGGTCCGATTGGCAGGTGAGTCTTCTGACTATTTTATTTCACATTTGCCTGGTTTAGGAAGAAGCACATATGCTAAAAAAAATAGCAAAAAGAATGTGTGTTTGTTATGAATGTGCTCGCATGTTTTGTAATACTCGTTGTCGTTTTTTAGGAATGGTGTCTGATAACCGTGAAGGTAAGATTAATTTCATTATGGATGGCTTGAGTAAGGAGTCTTTGGATGACATATCTAAAACTCTTGAGACGTATCCCAGTGGATGTGTGTATCACGAGATTCGCATGTTATATGCACAATTTCGGAAAGAAAGACAACAGTTTAGTCTTGGGAATCTAACTCAAAAAGACCATGTTTGCCAATTTATAAGATAATTGGATGGGAAGCTTGTCCCAAACGCATAGACGTCAATCAAGCTGCTACTTTTCTTGTACATATTATATCTCTTTGTCTTTTCCTAATAATTGTGATTTGTTTGGTTATTTTCTCCGACAGGATCTAGACCTTTTTGACTATCACGATTTATTTTACTGTTTAACTAATAATTATCATTTGGCAGGTACTAGTGCTTTTATTTTTACTCACTCTTTTCAGGTATTATAAATTCAACTCATTATTGCACTTTTGAAGACATCCAGAGTAAAACATGGAAGCCACTTTAAGAAGACGAGTTGAAAACATCTGTGTGTTTTGCGGTACTAGTGTTGGTACTAAACCAAAATACATAGAAGCGGCACAGGAATTGGGTCGAGTCTTAGCTGAAAGGAATATGCACTTAGTATACGACGGAGGCAATCTTGGACTTATGAGGATCATTTCAAAGGTCGCACAAGAAGGAGGCAGTCCAGTTTGGCGGAGGCGAATCTGATAGGTCCATCAAACGGAGAGGAACTGATCATACCGGGAATGTCCGAGCGACTGGTGGAAATGATTAACAATGCTGATGCTTTTATTGCTTTGTCAGGTGGCTTGGGCACATTGGAGGAAATTTTTATAGTGCTATCTTGGGCGAACTTGAACATACACCAGAAACCGATTGGGCTGTTTAACGTTGAGGGATTTTATGATTTTCTTTGTGTGTTTCTTGATGATGCCCGGAGAATGGGTTCGTGACAAAACCTATGAAAGAACTCCTCTTTACTGCCAGAACCGCCCCGGATCTAATTGACCAAATCTTAGCCTTTAAACCATAAATTGACCCTATTCTTTACAAGATAAAATGGTATGAGGATGATAGTGATAAGAAGCGTCAGATAAATCTAGATCTTAACCTTTAATTTCCTTTCTAAATGTAGCATTTCAGCTAAACATGTACTATCTTCTAAACTCATCTTCTATTATTTCAGACATTGGGAACAATGTCTCATTTAGATTTGGGGGAGAATAGTTAATTAGTATTTTATTTATTTTGTGTTACTTTTATTACATTTTTAGTCCAAATTTGTTTCGAAAAATACAAAAAAAATTGAAATTTTTTTTTAAAAAAATAAAAAATATATATATATATATTTAGTGTTTTTATGTTTTTAATTTGATTAATCAGGTGAAATTGGTGTGAGATAGCTGTTTAAGGAATTTTCACTCCTAAGAAGTATCTCAACCTATTTCGGAACAAGTTAATTTTTTGTTTATTTCCTTTTAAATTATTTAATTTGTGAATTCTCCATAAAATTGACTAAAATGGATATTCGTATGCTCAACTGACAGGTATTATCAACATGCATGGTAACACACGGATATGAGAAGTAATTGACGATTTTGTAATATTTAGTGCTCTAGTTTAATTAGAGGAAACATCTAAAAAAGCAATGGGATTAAAAGAAAAAAGAAAAAAGAAAAAAATATGAAAAAAAAGTCTGAGATCCGAGTTATTAAGTCTGTAAGGGTGTCTTAACACATAGTGCCCTAAATCCAACTAGTTTGGGAGTCACTGGCCCAAAGCTCGCTATATGAATGGAAGATATTGTATATAAATTAAAAAATATCAAAAAATCAAAGAAAAAAATCAGAAAAAAAAAAAAAAAATTATTCCATTGCTATAAAAAGATGTGAATTTTGATATAACTTTAGGACAAAAATATTACTCTCATCTCAACTGCACTTGTGACTATTGTGGGCAAAAATGAGTTGATTAATATTTTGTTGGATGTGTATATGGAGAATGATATATATAATCGGAGAATTTACTTATTCGGTAATTTAAAAAGAAACAAAACAACTAGTAACTTGGAGTATAAGTTTCACCTACTTAATCACTAACTTCTTTATTCTCTTTTCTCTTGTCTTTTTATTTTTGTGTGCATTAGTTTTACTATCTTTTTACTTTTATCAAACGTTTGTGGGTATCGTTGTTGTAAACCCTCATGAGACTACAACTCATCCACTAAGGACACCTAAGGGTTTAAAGGCTTGTTACATATGCTAAATGCAACCGTTATCCCTACGAAAGTGGCTTAGTTTAATTTTAATTATTTTTTGTATTTTATTTTATCGTTTTGCTCGAGGACTAGCAAAATGTTAGGTTTGGGGTGTGATGAGTGGAAAATATATCAATATTTACCGTCTATTTTACCTAATATTTTATTTAGTTTCTCGCGTTTGATGAACGTTTTGATGTGTTTTACGTGTTTTGTAGATAAATAAAGTATTAGAATCAACTTAGGGCTAAAACGTTGAAATTCTGAGCAAAAAAAATGGCGAAAACGGAAATTTACTATACGCGTCACGAACTGCAGTCCTAAATTCTAGTTTTGCGCAAGTTTGTTATTTTGGCTATAACATTTTCATCCGATATTCGATTGAGCTAATTCAAGTTCCAAATTAAAGAAGAAATAAATATCTACAACTTTCAAGATTTAAATATTTTCGAATTCTAAAGTTTCGAAGGCCGAAATTGATTAATAATCCAGTATATTTTGTGTAATTACTATAGTCATTTTCAAAATATAAAATAAAATTAATAAAATAAAAAAGTAAAAATTGTCAAACTTTCACCAAATATGCTTGCATGTTTAGTGCCATGTTTGGTTCCATGTTTGATTCCATGTTTGGTGCCATGTTTGGTGGAACAATTGGTGGAGCAATTGGTGGAGAAATTGGTGGAAGGCTTTAGATTTTCCTATAAATACCAAGCTTAACTTTGTAAATTTTTCATGCTTTCTTTAGAGAAATTTCTCCATGAAAACCTAAATGAAAGTGTCTTATATATTATTTAAGTTTTCTTGTATTTTTTTATTTATTTAATAAAATTTTGTGGGTTTTCTTTTACAGCATGAGCATGTAATCTCATTCTGCTGGGGGTGAAAAGGTAAGACTTTTAATATAATAAATAAGATTAATCTCTTTTATTTTAATTAAAATTTGGATTAATTAGTTACCGCCTATATGGCCGGTTTAGGTGACAACCTTATTTACCGCCTATATGGTCGATTTTTCATTTCAGACATAGTTTCCGCCTATATGGTCGGTTTAGGTAATAACCTTATTACCGCCTATATGGTCTGTCGATGGTCAGATGCAAGTACCCAGTGTAATCCAATTAAACCATATGTCTATGTTAACTAAATTACCTGGATTCATTAAGATTAAGTTCCAATTATAGTTACCCCCGCCCGATAGGTATATGTTTATCCTGTAAGAAAATCTATTAAAGGGTTATCTATACTCAAGGAAGATCGTAGGCTATTAAGTCTAAGGCTGAAACCTAAAATTACTTTGTCAAGTTTATTTTAAGTTTACCAGATCAATCTTATTAGTGCCCAGTTAATAAGACGCATTAAGCTTAAGACTTAATAAATAAATCTTTATATTACCCAAACTATAAAATAACCCCTTATAACCCGATGATATTGGAATTCATCACAACCCCAGATAACAGACTTAGTTACGACACATACCTAAGGCTAATAAAAGCTTAAATAAAATAAAAGACATAAAGTAAATGTTGGAAATTAAAAATGTAAAAATACAATAAAAAATGCTAGGGGTTAGAGAATCCACTTTTCATATTTCAAAATTAGAAATCTCCCTTATTCTCAATGTTTATCGATTAATTAACCAGACCATAAAGGTGATAATTTCATTTATCTCAATTATATCCAACCGACCATATAGGCGGTAACAAGGTTATTACCTAAACCGACCATATAGGAGGAAACTATGTTTGAAATGAAAAATCGACCATAAAGGCGATAAATAAGGTTGTCACCTAAACCGACCATATATGTGGTAACTAATTAATCCAAATTTTAATTAAAATAAGGGAGATTAATCTTATTTATTATATTAAAAGTCTTACCTATTCACCCCAACAGAATGAGATTACCTACTAATGCTTTAAAAGAAAACACACATAATTTTATTAAATAAATAAATATATATATATATATATATATATATATATATATACACACACACACACACACACACACACACACACACACACACACACACATATATATATATATATATATATATATATATATACAAGAAAACTTAAATAATATACAAGACACTTTCCTTTAGGTTTTCATGAAGAAATTTCTCTAAAGAAAACGTGAAAAATTTACAAAAGCCTTGCACCAATTTCTCCACCAATTGCTCCACCAATTGTTCCACCAAACATGGCACCCAACATGGCATCAAACATGGCACTAAACATGCAAGCATGTTTGGTGGAAGTTTGAAAATTCTTACTTTGTTATTTTATTAATTTTATTTTATATTTTGAAAATAACTATAGTAATTACACAAAATATACTGGATTAATCATTAATTTCGTCCTTCCAAACTTTAGAATTCGAAAATATTTAAATCTTCAAAGTTGTAGATCTTTATGTCTTCTTTAATCTGGCACTTTAATCAGCTCAATTGGATATCGGATAAAAACGTTATGGCCAAAATATCACACTTGCATAAAATTGGAATTTAGGACTGTACTTCGTGACGCGTATAGTAAATTTCCGTTTTCGCCATTTTTTTGCTCCGAATTTCATCTTTTAGCCCCGAGTTGATTCCATTAAATTCTAATACTTCATTTATCTGCAAAACACATAAAACAAATAAAAAAGTTCATCAAACCCGAGAAACTAAACAAAGTATTAGGTAAAAGAGACGGTAAATATTGATATATTTTCCGCTCATCAGATAGTCCGACAACCGTATTTACTGCCAACATGTCCAGAGATCTCTTGGGTCGCTTCCCAAAGATTCACCTATGATATTTGACTCGAACAGAAGTAATCTGAGATTAATTATGAGAGAGAAAATTAATCTGGGATTAATTACAACAAGAATTAATCTGGGATTAATTATGAGACAAAGAATTAATCTGGGATTAATTGCGGTAAGAATTTATCTTGGATTAAATTCGTCTAGAAGAGAGAACGCGATTAATTTGGAATTAATCGCCAAAGTAAATTTAATAGTTAAATTAGATTTTACAATTTAATTTATTTAACTGGGCTATAATAATATATCGGATATATTAATTGAAATTGGATTTCAATACGAAATTAAAATTGAGTTTTAATTCAAGAGAGCAAATTAATTTAAAATTAATTCGTAAGCGACTTTCGTAATAATTTTGCTATGCATTATTATTTAATCAAATTGTATTTAATTACGTTAGGACGGAAAATTCGTTTAATGGATTAAAAGAACCCGGGCCCAAAGTGTGTTGTGTAAGCTAACTTGAATTTGGAATTTAATTGGGTGGGACCCACAACTTACATATCTAGTCACTATTAGTGATGGAAGTAGTTGGCATTTAAAAGGCATCTTTTGCCAACACACACAAAACTTTTGAAGTCAACATTTTTGTATTAAGTTTTTGGAAAACCCAAATACACTATTCAACAACTCTCTCTTTCCTCCTAAATCCTTCATTCCCGTGAGCTTGGCTTTCATTCTCATTGGATTTTTGCTTCAAAAATCATCATTGATAGCACTTTGAGAGTCAAATAAAAGTGATAGGGAAACTCACCCTTGAGTTTGGAATTCAAAAGAAAGCTTGGAGCTTCTTCTACAATAAAGAAAAGTTTTGAATCTCATCCAATCAATGTAAGTTTTGAAAAGACTTGATGGAGATCCATAGGGGTCTTCATTCCCCATTCTATAAGACTTGACAAAGGTAAATGAGGGTCTTCATTCCTCATTCTACGGTCGGATGGAATTGATGGAGGCCCATGAGACTTTGGTCAAATGGACCTAATGAAGGCCCATGAGACTACGGTCGAATGGACCTGATGGAGGCCTATAAGACCATTGTTGAATGGACCTGATGGAGGCCCATGAGACTATAGTCGAATAGACCTGGTTGAGGCCTATAAGACTATTATTGAATGGACCTGATGCGGTCGAATGGACTTGATGGAGGTCCATGAGGGTCTTTACTCCACTATACATGATGAAGGCATATGAGACTACGGTCGAATGGAACTGATGAAGGTCTATGAGGGCCTTCACCCCCAACTTTACTAGACTTGATGAAGGTACATGAGACTACGGTCGAATGGACCTGATGAAGATCCTTGAGACTACGGTCGAATGGACCTA
Organism: Zanthoxylum bungeanum; assembly: GCA_019454045.1. NCBI lineage: Eukaryota > Viridiplantae > Streptophyta > Magnoliopsida > Sapindales > Rutaceae > Zanthoxylum > Zanthoxylum bungeanum. Next base: position 177,815 of record SKCR01026707.1, read on the forward strand.
ATGGAGGCCTATGAGCGTCATCCTATGTAGTCTGGAGTAGATGATATTCCATCTATGTCGTCTGAAGAAGATGAAAATCCTTCCATGTCATATGAAGGAGATGACAATCCTACATCATCTAGAAGATATGATAATTCTTTCATGTTGTCTTGAGAAGAATACAATCCATTCATATCGTATGAAAGAGATGACAATCCTTTCGCGTAGTCTGGAGTTGGAGGCAATCTAAACATGTCATATGGAGAATAGATGACAATCATTCCACGTCGACTAGAGAATATGACTTATCATTTCATGTCGTCTGAAAGAGATAACGATCCTTCCATGTAGTCTGGAGTGGAAGACATTCCTTCTATTTCGTATAGAGGAGATGATAATTCTTCTATGTAGCTTGGAGGAGATTATAATCCTTCCATGTCATATGAAGGCTACGAAAATCCTACATCATATGGAAGATATGACAATTCTTTCATGCGTCTAGAGAGGAATATAATCCATCATGTAATATGGAGGAGATGACAATTCTTCCATGTAGTATGAAGTAGATGACATATATCAATGTCGCCTGAGGAAGATGATGATGTTTTCATATAATTTGGAGTTGATGGCAATACATATATGTCATATGGAGAATATGACTATCTTCTCATGTCATCTGGAGAAGATGATAATCTTCTATATACTCTGGAATTGATGGCCATCCACCTTATCATATGAAGAATTTTACAATCCTCTCATGTCGTCTGGAGGAAATGACAACCCTTCCACGTAGTCTGGAATAGATGACAGTCCATCCATGTCATATGGGAATTATGGCTATCATCTCATGTCGTCTGAAAGAGGTGACAATCATTCCATGTAGTATGGAAAAGATGACAATTCTTATATGTAGTCAGATGGCCATCTACCTTGTCGCATGAAGAATATGATAATCTTTCCATTTAGTCTAGAGTTGATGGCCATCCATATTGTCATATGGAGAATATGACTATCCTCAAGTCGTCTGAAAGAGGTGACAATTCTTCCATGTCGTATAGAAAAGATGACAATTCTTCTATGTAGCCAGATGGCCATCCACCTTGTCACGTGGAGAATATGACATCCTTTTCATATATTCTGGAGTTGATGGCCATCCACCTTGTCATATGGAGAATATGACTATCCTCAAGTTAACTGAAAGAGGTGACAGTCCTTCCATGTCGTATGGAAAGGATGATAATTCTTCTATGTAGCCAGATGTCCATCAACCTTGTCGCATGGAGAATATGACAACATTTCCATGTAGTCTGGAGCAGATGATATTCCTATAGTATATTTCTTGGTCGATTGGGTATGTCGAAAGATTATGAGGATATTCTCATATCGACTAAGAGAAGTATATCGATTAGGTCAGGTGATGGTCTGTATAGGTCGATTGGAGCAAATTCTCCCTAAGTTGGAGTTTTGTGAATGATAATTTTTCTAAAGTAACCAATGAATACTTGTTTAGGAAGCTATAATGTCCCCAAGGCGACAATGGGTGGCCTCTGGCTTTTTTTTATGGTCTAATTACATCAAGTGATACTTTATTGAGATGTATTACTAGCACATCATTAATTGGGTCGCTTGGGAGGATTCGAGGTTCTCTCAATGTGATGGCTTTTGGAACTATTTCTCTTCTTAATATGGAGTAAGGGCCATGGACACCATCTTGTATTTGAAATGGACAATAAGGTTGTCTAGGTCAGTGGATCCATCATATAGCCTCATATCCGGGGGATGAACTTTCGTGGGAGTTCAATGGAAGTGATGATCTCTAGGGAATGAGTGCCCAAAATTATGCCACTCGACTTTTTCTCATAATAGTCTGACACCAAGTAGGCTGCAAAGAATTACCTCTTTGAATTCTTGTATCTTTTTTTGCATGGTGGAGGAAACTTGTCGTGCTTGGTCGGTTGGGGAGATATGTTGCCTTCTTTTTTGAATCAGTGGATGGTTGTCTGACGACGTATTATCGGTTGTCACATTATTGAATGTCTCCAGTAAGTTGGATCGAATGGTAAGACTACTGAGGTGATCTGGAGCTTTGCATCGTTGAGAGGTAGAGGAAATTTTCTCCAACTGCTTCTGGAGGTTCGTATTGGAGCTTCGCATGATTGAGTTTTCCTCCTCTAAATCTCGTAACCATTCTTGAGGAATGGCCAACTGAGCGGCAACAGGGTCTGGTGTCTGCTTGCTACTTGAAGCCATAAATAGCTATGTTTGTAAGGATAGTAGAGTAAGAGATCTTCGCTTGCTATAAATCGCTAAGGCCCCACGGTGGGCGTTAAATTATAGATGTTGGATTTTGCCCGAGGCTAACAATCGAGAATTTATAGTATGGGGCACCAGCGATCCTACAAATGAAGATAGAGTGAGCTGGAAACCTCTACCCACCAGTATGGTGGGTGCCGTAGGCGCTCCGACATTCAAGTCAGTAATGAAGATGAGCGATCAATAAGGAAGAGCAAGGTCTGAGGTTACCTTGACCTCCGTCGATTGCTGTGAGGGCGGTAGTCGAGTGTGTAGGGTGAGAGAGTTTAAGAGCTTAATGAGAGAATGCTCATACTTACCTCCTCATGATCTCATGAAATATGCTTCTTTATATAGGTTTTAGAGGTGCCACTTTATAGTTGGAATAGGAACTGAAATTATGGAGGCGAGCCCCCACAACGTGCTAAAATGGTTAAACTTTCGGTGAGTGAACATTTTTGCATGTGAAGGTGCATGTGTTTTGTTTAAAGAAAAAGAGATATAATATGTGCAGATTTAATGTAGTTTGTCTGGGCTGCCTATTAAATCAGGCCTGGGAGGGGTTCAAGTCATTGGCCCAAACTTTGCATCAGATTCCGTTTGAAAGTATTTGGGTTTTATCTGTTATTGGACCCAAGCAAAAAGGTGATTATACCATTGGCCTAAATTTGGCACGTAGAATTATATTTTCTCATAAATTCAAATTTACAAAAATAATGATGTTGCAGACTTGGTAAATATATATATTTTTTTAATATTTAGGGAGAAAGTCCTATGATGCCTTAATTTTTTATAATTACCTATTAATTCTTTGATTTTTTCATAATTATCCTTTAGATCCATAATGTTATAACGGTAAAAATATAAAATTCATAGGGCAATATGACTCAAACTAATTCTTTTTATAGTTATATTTTTCTTTTAAATTCAAAATTACAAAAATAATGATGTTAGAGGCTTGGTAAATATAAGGAGAAGGTCTTATGGATCCTTAATTTTGTTTTTTTATTTTTTTTATTTTTTATAATTATTTATTAGGTTCTTTATTTTTTTTCATAATTATCCTTTAAGTCCATGATGTTTTAACACTAAAAATATAAAATGAAATGATGATCCTTTGTTGTTAGAATAATAGGAAGCTAAAGGATAATTAAGAAAAAAATGAGAGACCTAACGAGTAAATATGAAAAAAAATAAAAATTTCATGACATTTTCCATTATTTTTATTTTGAATGATACTTTGTAAGATGACAAATGGTTGAATATAATACAGAGATATCATTATCCGTATTCGATCTATCCATTTACACCAATATTTTACTTTTACTATAAAAAAGTAACCCCGTTGTCCCATCCCCGGGGAATTTTTTGTCATCATAATACTTCATACATAAATATGTCAAGGGTTGACATTTCACAATAGGGGTGTTCATAGGGTCGGGTCGCGGGACCCAACCCGACCCGATCGGGTTTATAATTTAAAAAATGTAATTTTCGGGTCATCTTCAACTCGACCCAAATTTCAGGTCGGGTCGTGGGTACATAGGCATTTACTTCGGGTCGACCCGATGTAAATAATATTTATTAAAAAAAGGGCATTCAATATTTTCACTCAGCCACTCACAGACACAAATCAAAATCACATTCATATTTATCCTTCTCTTCTCATTCTCGCAGGTGGCGCTTCTTCCCATACCTGAGTGCCTTCAGATCTGCCACTGTAAATCTCACTCAGCTAATCAGCTTCCTCTCCCGTTGCTCGCTCTCTCTCTTCTTCAGTAAGATCACTCTCTCTTAGATTTTGTGTATTTTTTGATAAACTTGAATATACCTACAATGAAAAAGATGACTCACCTTTTCATTTTTGCACCCATCATCTGGCGCTTTAATAGGATTTGGTGTTTTATTCATTAGTTTCTCTGATCCAAGACCTCGTTTATTTTTCTTCACATATGCTTGTATTGGCTCCAGCCTACCTTGTTTGTAAAATGAACTCAATGGTCATCATAATCTAAAAACACGACACTTAAAATGAGGACAATGTCAAATAGTATCAGAATTACCAGCAAAGACAATAGATAATGTAAGCATCAGACATGAAATATACCACTCAGAATAAACTCGCATAATTCTATTCAAATTCAGTTTCATGATAAAGTACAATATTTAGTATCCAAATAAATATGCAAACTTTGGAAACAGAGATACCAAAGTCAATTTACAAGTATCATGGCATATTGTTGATGTGAAATTGTGAATGTCCAAAAGATTGTTGTTCTCCATTACATTTTGGATTTATTGTTTTAAACTTTTACAGTTTTAGTATGGTAAATGGCAGTATGGCTCACTGTGAGTATGTGACTATCTTCTTGTAATATTACAGGGTGAATGGAAACATTAAAAGACCCAATGATTGAGAAGGTTGAGAATTGTTCAAGTGAGGAAGAGCATAATGAGCCAAAGAAATAAATCTTTCAACAACTTCTACCCCAATGCGTACTCAAAGTAAGTCTCATTTGCCTAAAAAAAGAAAATTTACTAAGAAATTCAAGTCTAAGCCGCAACGTACTAATAATTTTGATTATTCTGTTTGGGATTATTTTGAGAAGATTATTGTTGACGGTGCTCAAAAAGCTAAGTGTAATTATTGTGGAGACGAATATATTTCATATTATCATTTCTATGGTACTAAAAATTTACGTACCCATATAGATGTGTGGTGTAAGAAATACCCTTATAGAGTTGTTGACCCGAAACAACAAACCTTGAAATATGAGAAAATAGAAGATTGTAGAGGGGTGGGTAACCTAAAATCTGTTAGGGATATGCCATATACCCAACTTGTGGATGGGCTATATGTACACGTATTTGTAATATTTTCATTAATTAATAAAATAGCAATCTTTATTACACTTGTCTTACATAACTTATATGAATCATCAAACATTATAATAAAGCCCTTGGAGTAATAAGATGAGGCTTCCACGCGTTATAAGAATCATTACTCTTAAACGTTTCTAGTCATAGTTTTGTGAATAATCTGGGCATTCACAAAGCGGAGAGACGAGCATGATGATATGATCTGCCCTTAAGTGAGGTAGCTGATCTCATAAGCTACTAGCGGAGATCTGTCCGCTTGGTGTATCACATGGATGCATGAGTTTCTCGTGTCCATTGAACTGACCGCCAAAAGTTTTCACATGTAGTGTTTTTCCCATGAGTCTGTGAGAACTTTCATGTATCGATTGTATGACTAATCCTAAGACTTGAGGTCTTACAATCTTATGTGTGGATCAAATAACTTTGACATTCTCCTTCCCCGATTCAAAATATCCGGTCATAAGGGTATGATTGGGTCATTTGTTGAACACATGAAGTTTGTAAAGATACAACAGAGAATCGCCACTCTCTCGGATAATATTTTCTTACAGGAGTAGTATTCCAGTTCGCGGGTTGATATGTGTGATTAGTGCTTGACACTGTGGCCACAGTGGAAGAATCATGTGAGATTCTTGGGTTAGCATGATTCATGACACTATCAACATCATACCTTTGACTATATGGGTAGACATTTTCTGTACCTTAGGTCAAAATATGGGGATACAGTGAGGCGAGAGACCGTATCATATGTAAATCGCATACAGAATGGGTATATATCTTTTCTTCTCATTTGAGGGCATTGGCATGTTGCTAGATGTCAACCTTGGTCATTGAAATTGAACGACCATCTGATCGGAGGATAATTTATGTTCGATTAAATTATCACGATTCATTTCATGTCCAACTTGTGGGGAACCTAAAAAGTCACACACAACAAAGTCGAAATCAATAGTTAACAGTGCAGAGTACAAATTTAACAGCATATATGATTGCTGTAGGAATTGTTCATAAATGGTTTAATGTGTTTAATTATTAAACAGATCATTTATGAGGTTCCATAGTGGCTTAGGGATTGGTGAATGACCATAGGGGCACTTTGGAATAAATAAATAAAAAAATATGAATAGTAACATGAATAGTAATTTTTTTTTAATTTGTTATTTGTTTTGAATTCTAATTCGGCCCAAACTCTTATTAGGGTTTTATAATCTCATTAAAACACCAAATTAATATCCAATGGCTAAGATTAAATTATCATTTATTCCACATCAGAATCTTAATTAATTTTGTTGTCTTTGGAGCACGTATATAAACCCAAAGAATTCTTTACAAATTTTTACACAAAAAAACTTTCTTATCTTTGGTTTATATAAGTGAACAACTCTAAAGTTTAAGAGTAAGCCACTGATTTAGAGGATCCTCAAGTCTAATTGACTAGAGGAATCTCAAGTTAAAAGTTTTGAGATATTTACTTAGGCTAGCACCAAGGGCAAAATACCCGTGCACTCAAAGCATAGTCTTGCCGTTGAGTTTTGGCTTTGGTGTGTGCACCTTTGGAGGCCACACACTTGGGTGGCTCTTTGGAACGTGGAAGAGCTTGCTAAGTTCAAGAAAAGCTTGTAGATTGGAGGGTGGACTGGAGGAGTTTTCGGTTCAAGTAAGTCATTTTCTTTCTTTATTTTAATTAGAGTTCTTATGATAGTTAGCATGTTTAGGTTTATGTTCTTTGCATATTTTTATGAATTTTTATGCTTAGAATATATAGTAACATATCTAGGCTTGTAGAATAATCAAAACAAATAGGTCTTGGGCAGAGGGATAGCGGCATCATAATTTTTTTTTATTTTCCACTGCGCACTCGCAGCCGCTTCCCAACAGTGGTATCATCGCGCCGTTTTTGTTTTGATTAGTTATCTCTCATTTGAACTCGAAATTGGGTGTGTAAAAGCTCGTTGGAAAGCTAACACCTTGAACTTAATTTTAGGCACAAGTGTTGCATGATTTGGTTAAGATTTGAATTGTTAAATTGCATTTAAAGTTCACGAATCTGTAAAAACAAAAATAAATAGTAAATTTATTTGAATAAAATAAAATGCAATATCATAATAAAATATTAATCAATGTTATTTAATGCCTAAAATAATTCCAACATATTAAAACTAATATGCTTGATGATTCTATATATGATTAGAATTGGCATGATTATTTTATGGTGCAAGCATCTAGAGACTTTTTAAGGAAATAGAAAGTGTATTGCGTATCCATTAGCTAAGTAATTATTCCATGATGAACTTAGAGATTATTACCTTTAAGGCTAATAAATATAAATCACTTGTTTATAATAAAAGACATTATAAAAGTTACAAGTGGGGTGGGACCAAGGCGTTAATAAAACTTTCCAAACTAAAGTTAATTTAACCAAAGATATTACTAGAGTTAGATAATGATTTGGTGTCTTCTTTCACTCACTACCTTTTTATAGCCAAAAGGAAAAGCTGTGAAGACATCTAGATAATCATTTACTCAAAGCTTACCTTAAAGCATATTAAAAGTGTTGGACTAATATGGATGATCTATTAATTATTCATGTCACCAAGGCAATAAGTGCCTAAGAGGTAAGGGTATTTAAGAGAGTTCGCTCCACACTCGTGTTGGTTTCTAATATGGTCCCAAGATCATATTTGAACAATGAAAAGAATGAATACTCAAAGAAGTGAGGCGGAAATACAATTACATTGAACTGATTAGAGATGTGTTGAGAAGATAATGAACTCCAAAATCCTTTGCAAGATTCAGCCAAGGTGGTCCTCCAAGCTCCAAGCTTTGTCTTTTGGATTCCAAGCTCCAAGGTTGGTTTCCCTATCACCTCTTATGATCCTTGAAGGTGCTAGCCTTTGGATGATTTGCAACAAATCTTCCTATCTCTCTTTGACCCTCACGGCAATAAAGAAAGAAAATGGGAGAGAGTATTTTCTTAGAAGTGGCGTGAATGATGAAAGACAGGGAATGTAGTGTATTTGGTTTTGTTGACTTTAAATTTTAATTTCAAAAATCAAAATCATTTACAAAATATTTGGTAAAGGTCAATCAACCCATCAACTTTAGAAAAGTGTGTAAGACAAGCAATCACCATGCCTTCACCTAAACCCATCACAATAAGTTACAAGTGATATGACATGTGATGTGACATGTGGGCCCCACTTGATTCAAAATCTGAGTGGGTCTGCAAATACTCCCGGGCTCGGGTTCGCTAATTCTGAATTAAAAAATTTTCCGTTGCGACGTAATTAAATCAAATTTAATAAAATTTTGCCAAGCAAAATTACTATTCACATCGCTAGTGAATTAATTATAAATTAATTCGTTTGCCCGAATTAAAATCTAATTTTAATTCCGCGTCGAAATCTAATTTCGTTTAATATATCGAATATATTAGTTTATCGATTAATTCTAAATTAATCTTTCTCTTCTTCAAATAGTATTTTATCATAGATAAAATCTCTGCGTAATTAATCCAAGATTAATTATGTTCGAATCAAACGTCATCGGTGAATCTTCGGGAAGCGACCCAAGAGATCCTTGGATATGTTGGCAGTAAATCCGATCGTTGGACTATCCGAACACGTACGTACCTCGTACTATGTTTTTACCGATTTACGAGACATGGTTGGCTTCTAGCAAAGCACCGTGTCTAGCCAATTCTCCAGAAACATTCTTAATGAAATATTCGATCTTTGTCAAGCATAGTATACGTAGTATTGCGTATAGATATCCAATATCGGATGTCACATGCAAGGCCTGGGGCTGGAAGAGTGTCTGCCCGTACGAAGCATATATCGGATATCAAGCAACTAGTTTCTTTAATTGGATAATCTTGACTCAGTCATATTATCCCGATGGTTGTAACACAATAGAGAACCAGTTCTGTATCCCTCGGTGATCATCATCTCCATATGACTAAAGTGATACTTCCGTCTTGACATCACATCCAATACACTACGATTCTCAATAAACCCAAAAGAGGTGTACACAGAACCTGTTAAAGTCCCGGACGACCAAAACCAAAGCGTATTGATTGTCGCAAAGTACTAGCGATGCAAGTCTCAAGTTAAGACCAAATACACCTACTCTGATGTGGATTCCCAAAGACACATAGTCACACTACCAATGGAATTCTGCGGGGAAGAGCAAAGCTGTTTCCGTACCATCGGTAAACATAACCTCCTACCGCACTTGCACAAGTATCAAATACTTAAATATATAAGAACTACGTTGTTACGCTTCTATAACACACACAAGTGCAATACTAGTCTATTCCTCATTATCGATGTCCAATCTCGATAATACTACGACTAGGGATGTTTTAATGATTAAACAGTTATGGATTGATACTGTCTCATATCTTATCAATCTGGAACTAATCATAAGGACTTTTACCATTTATATATCCAAGTAAATAAATTACAAAATGATAAAAGGCAATTTCCATTGCTACATAGTTAATTTGTACAAAAAACACAATGTCTTTTACAAATAGTGACGCTATAGGTCATAACTGTCCAACAATCTCCCACTTGGCCTCTAGAAAGTCACTCAAGCATCTAACACCTGAACTATGTACATGTCGCTCAAACTTTTGCTAAGGAATAGCTTTTGTCAGTGGATCTGCAAGGTTGTCATCTGATGTGACCTTCTCGATCTTCACATTGCCACGATGTATGATCTCACGAATCAGATGGAAACATCGAAGAACATGCTTGGATCATTGATGAAACTGCGGTTCCTTAGCTTGCGCTATAGCCCCGTTATTGTCACAATACAATGGAACGGGCTCAGCTTCTAACGGAACTACTCCTAATCCAATTAGGAATTTTCGGATCCAAACTGCCTCTTTTCCTGCTTCAGCTGTAGCAATATACTTCGTTTTTATTGTTGAATCGGCAACAGTCTCTTGCTTGGAAGATTTCCAGCTTACTTCTCCGTTATTCAAACAAAATATGTACCCTGAGTACTCGGGAAACCCAGCTAGGATCCCGTTAAATAACACACAACCTTGACTTTGGCCAACAAGTTGTATGATATTTAACTAGGTAAATCTCTAAGATCAATTGGATCCCATCCAATTCCTAGATCCGGTAGGTGGACCTCCAAGTCCGAAATATATACATAATGTATGTGCCAATATATCCAATATATTTGCCTAACCTATTTCCTCTTAATCAACTAAGCTTTGGCTTTGGCACAACAAGCTTAATGATTCCAGTTAAGCGGGACCCATTGACCTTGGAAAGCTTCGTAATCGATGTCGATGGACAAGAAGTGACCTTAACTTTGGCCAACAAATCACAACTTGGACAAGACACCGATATGCAACAAAGCCTTCATGATTCAAACACATCTACGATTGACAAAGGTCTTGACTTTGGACAATAAACCAGTGCCAATCTTGGATCTTGAGTAAGAATCACTCAATGTAAGGAAAAATACTTAATATTATTTGAGGGTTTTTCGCGTAATTGGCAACCAATTAATTATCTTTGTTAAGGTCTCATCATACACCCTTAATCATGCATTCTAAAAATGTAATAAGGCGCGGTAATAAAATAATAATGATATGCGGATGGATATCGCACAAATTGTTCCTAGAACAAATCACTCCCTTTCCTCTCCCAGGCTAGCACCATTCTACTTCTACCTAATTACATAATACAATAATAGAAACCTCATTAACATTGAGGGGAATTAGGTGAGAAGGGAATACAAAGAATAAAGAGAGATAAGGTTGGACACGCAGGTCCAATTTAATAAATTCTAAATTTACAATAATTTCTAAAATTGTCCTTTCCCTTCTAATATCCTTCCGATATACATTATTCATTCAACACATCCATGTATTCATTAATAGCATGTTATTCAATCAATCTAATCCAATTAATTAATCTTTGAATTAAGTGATCATCCAATGTTCAAACAACGATTTGATTTGCGCGAGTCCAACACGTTTAAGAATAAGTACTCATAGTACAAATTCTTCAATTATATCAAACTATAATTTAAATCTAATTTAATTCGTATTCAATACTAATCCTTTATTTAATTCTAAATTAAATATCTACACTTTTTAATGCGTTTTAACGACTTAGATTCCAAATCTCATCTAAATAGGTCTCAAAGCCCATTTAACATCCAATGTTGTTTAATTAAAGTTCAATAGGCTTTCAATTGATTTCATCAGGCATGGACTTTGGTCAATATGGGTCAAACCCAAATACCAAAGCCCATTTAAGGAATCACCATAATTTGCCAAGAAACCAATTTAGGCCCATTAGGCCCAATTAAACTTTTAAAGCCCATTTGTTATATTTGGAATTAATGTAGTGGTTTAGGCCCAATATGGATCCAATCCAATTGACCCAAACCTACTTGGCCCAACCAAGTCAATAAGGCCCAAATACAACATATAAAGCCCAATTCTAAACCAAGCCCAATTTATTAAATTACAATTTTCCAAAATTCATAATTTAATAAATTAAAGTGTTTAGCCATGATTAATCTTTTTAATTAAAATTTCCAAAATTGTAATCTAATCCATTAATCATGCTTATCATCATCAACAAATGTCCAATATAATTAATTTTAAAAAAAAAAATCATCACATTCCATGCTACTAAGCTCACGGCATTGGTGGGTATTTTTAATTCGATTTCATTTTCAATCCGATTGAATATCAAATCATCATTTCCTAAGTCTTTCAAGTCATCCAATGATCAAAAGAACAAAAAATACCATGACCATTAGGGTTCTTAGTCTCTCGGCCAAGCCATCAATTTGGGGAAAATATTATCCAATTCATTTTTCATGAAATTGATCATGCATAACACCGTGTTATCATCATTCAAGCATACTCAATCAATCAATTTTATCAAATCATGCTCAAATCAATTTTACCCAAATTTTACCCTAATATTTTTCATGCTCAAACTAGGCTCATTGATACCATTATTGGTTTATAATGTGGTCTCAAGATCATATTTGAACAATGAAAAGAATGAATATTTAAAGAAGTGAGGCGGAAACACAATTACATTGAACGGATTAGAGATGTGTTGAGAAGATAATGAACTCCAAAATCCTTTGCAAGATTCGGCCAAGGTGGTCCTCCAAGCTCCCAGCTTTGTCTTTTGGATTCCAAGCTCCAAGGTTGGTTTCCCTATCACCTCTTATGATCCTTGAAGGTGCTAGCCTTCGGATGATTTGCAACAAATCTTCATATCTCTCTTTGAACCTCACGGCAATGAAGAAAGAAAATGGGAGAGAGTATTTTCTTAGAAGTGGTGTGAATGATGATAGAGAGGGAATGTAGTGTATTTGGTTTTGTTGACTTTAAATTTTAATTTCAAAAATCAAAATCATTTACCAAATATTTGGTAAAGGTCAATCCACCCAACAACTTTAGGAAAGTGTGTAAGACAAGCAATCATCATGCCTTCACCTAAACCCATCACAATAAGTGACAAGTGATGTGACATGTGATGTGACATGTGGGCCCTACTTGATTCGAAATCTGAGTGGGTCTGTAAACTCTCCCGGGCTCGGGTTTGCTAGTCAAATGTCATCGGTGAATCTTCGGGAAGCGACCCAAGAGATCCTTGGATATGTTGGAAGTAAATCCGGTCGTTGGACTATCTGAATGCGTACGTACCTCGTACAATATTTTTATCGATTTACGAGACATGGTTGGCTTCTAGCAAAGCACCGTGTCTACCCAATTCTCCAGAAATATTCTTAATGGAATATTCGATCTTTGTCAGGCGTAGTATACGTAGTATTGCATATAGCGATCCAGTGTCGGATGTCACGTGCAAGGCCTGGGGCTGGAATAGTGTCTGCCCCGTACGAAGCATATATCGGATATCAAGCAATTAGTCTCTTTAATCGGATAATCATGACTTAGCCATATTATCCCGATGGTTGCAACACAATAGTGAACTAGTTCTGAATCCCTATGTGATCATCATCTCCATATGTCTGAAGTGATACTTCCGTCTTAACATCACACCCAATACACTACGATTCTCAACAAACCCAGAAGAGGCGTATGCAGAACCTGTTAAAGTCCTGGATGACCAAAACCAAAGCGTATCGATTGTCGCAAGTACTAGCGATGCAAGTCTCAGGATAAGACCAAATACACCTACCCTAGACACATAGACATACTACCAATGGGATTCCGCGGGGTCTATCCAGATGAAGCTGTTTTCCGAACCATCAATAAAACACAACCTCCTACCGCACTTGCATAAGTATCCAATATTTAAATATATGAGAACTATGCTGTTACGCTTCCATAACACGCACAAGTGCAATACTAGTGTATTCCTCATTATCGATATCCAATCTCGATAATACTACGACTAGGGATATTTTAATGATTAAACCGTTATGGATTGATAATGTCTCATATCTTATCAATCCGGAACTAATCATAAGGACTTTTACCATTTATATATCCAAGTAAATAAATTACAAAATGATAAAAGGAAATTTCCATTGCTACATAATTAATTTGTACAAAAAACACAATGTCTTTTACATATAGTGACGCTATGGGTCATAACTGTCCAACAATCTCCCACTTGGCCTATAGCCAGTCACTCAAGCATCTAACACCTAAACTATGTACATATCGCTCAAGCTTTTACTGAGGAATAGCTTTCGTCAGCGGATCTGCAAGGTTGTCATATGATGCGACCTTCTCGATCTTCACATTGCCACGATGTATGATCTCACGAATCAGATGGAAACGTCGAAGAACATGCTTAGATCATAGATGAAACTGTGGTTCCTTAGCTTGCGCTATAGCCCCGTTATTGTCACAATACAATAGAACGGGCTCAGCTACTAACGGAACTACTCCTAATCCAATTAGGAATTTTCGGATCCAAACTAGCTCTTTTACTGCTTTAGCTGCAGCAATATACTCTGCATCTGTTGTTGAATCAGTAATAGTCTCTTACTTGGAAGATTTCCAGCTTACTGCTCCGTTATTCAAACAAAATATGTATCCTGATTGCGACTTACAGTCGTCTTTATCGGTTTGGAAACTGTTGGACAACTATGACCTATAGCGTCACTATTTGTACAGATCATGGTGTTGTTGTACAAATTAACTATGTGACAAAGGAGATTGCTCTCTTATCGTTTGTGATTAAATCACCAAGATACATAAATGATAGGAGGTCCTTATGATTTGTTCCTGAATTGAGAATGATATGAGACGATATCAATCCATGAAGAATAAATCATTAAATATCCCTAGTCAGAGTATTATCGAGATTGGACATCGATAAATACGTAAAAGACTAGTATTACACTTGTGCGCGTTATGAAGGCATAAAGACATAGTTCTCACATATTTGGGTATAAGAGACTCATGCAAGTATAATAGGAGGTTATGTTTTACCGATGGTACGGAAAATAGCTTCGCTCTGGATAGACCCCCTCAGAATTCCATTGGTAGTATGACTATGTGTCTATGGAAGTCCGAAATCAGGGTAGGTGTATTTGGTCTTAACCTGAGACTTGCACCGCTAATACTTTCGACAATCAATATACTTTGTTTTTTGGTCATCCAGGGCTTTAATCGGTTTCTGTGTACGTCTCTTCTTGGTATATCGAGAATCGTAGTGTATTGGGTATGATGTCAAGATGGAAGTATCACTCCAGTCATAGTGGAGATGATGATCGCGCAGGGATACAGAACTGGTTCTCCAAAAAGGTTGCAACCGTCGGGATAATATGACTTGGTCATGGTTATCCAATAATAAAGAGACTAGTTGCTTGTCATCCGATATATGCTTCGTACGGGGCAGACACTGTACTAGCCCCAAGCCTCGCATGTGATCATCCGATACTGGATCGATATACGCAATACTACGTATACTACGCCTGATATAGATCTTATATTCCTGTAAGGATATTTCTGGAGAATTGGGTAGGCATGGCGCTTTGCTAAAGGCCAACCTTGTCTTGTAAATCGGTAAAACGTAGTACTTGGTAAGTACGTGTTTGGATAGTCCGACAACCGTATTTACTGTCAACATATCCAGGGATCTCATGGGTCGCTTCCCGAAGATTCACCGATGAAGTATGACTCGCACTTTAATTAATCTGGGATTAATTAGAAGAGTGAGAAAATTAATTTGTGATTAATTACGGAGATATTTTATCTGGGATAAAATATTAATAAAGAAAGATAACGATTAATTTTGAATTAATCGATAAATAATATATTCGATATATTATACGAAATTGGATTTCGACGCGGAATTGAAATTAGATTTTAATTCGGGCGAACGAATTAATTTAGAATTAATTCGTTAGCGATGTGAATAGTAATTATGCTAGGCATGATTATTTAATTAAATTAGATTTAATTACGACGCAACGGAAAATTCGTTAATTTGGAATTAACGAACCCGAGCCCAAGATTATTTGCGAGCGCATTCGCATTTCGAATTCGAGTGCGGCACGCAAGTCAAATCAAGCGTCAAATCGCTAGTCGAATCTAGCGTCACATCATTCGTCAATCAAGTGATGGATGTCTTTCACTTTGAGTGATTGACACCAATCATTATTCATTGATTGATGGGAGTTGATGTTGTTGGTTGTAACTTTGATTGTTTGACTTTTTTAAAGCCAAAAATTTGGTATATGATTTTAGAAATCAATTACCAAAAATCAATTACACATTTATCTCTCTCTCTCCTCCAACTTCTCTCTTCTCTTTCTTCTCTTTATCACACGCCCAATGGGCTGTTTCTACCTTCTGCTCACTGCCCAAAATACCGAGCAAGGAGAGGAAGAAAGGTCATGATTTTATGGAAAAATCAAGAGAGCTAGCACTCCGAGAGACATGCGAAGGTGATTGGGAAGTCCACCCATGAGCTTGGAATCATTTCACGAAGCATGGAGCTTGGATTCTTGAAGATCCATGGCCGAAAATGGTGCAGTCCAGCAGCTCACTGCCGAGAGCATGGAGTAGGCATAAATTAATTTTTATTCGTTGCCGCATCGCTCAACCGATCGATGTAAGTATTCCATAACTTTCTCGATTGTATTCACATATGTTTTATGTTTTGTATTCGATCCTCGGGACTTAGAAACTCCAACAGAAACTTACATCGGTATACCTAGTTACCTCAAGTTCTCTATCTCCATAGATGCGTCTAAGATACTTAAGGATATTCTTAACCATCATCCAGTGACATCAACTGGATCGGCCTGATAGCGACTACACATGCTCAAAGCATAGAAGACATCAGGTCGCGTACATATCATGGTATACATGATCGATCCGACTGCCGAGGCGAACGGTATTCGACTCATGCTGTCTCTCTCATCTTGAGTTTTAGGACACATGTCCTTAGATAGAGTGACGCCATGTGACACTCGCAATAGTCCTCTCTTGAACTGATCCATGTTGAATCTCTTCAATACTTTGTCAACATATGTACTCTGGGAGAGTCTAAGCAGCTTTCTAGATCTATCCCGCTAGATCTTTATTCTTAGAATAAAGGCTGCTTCTCCCAGATCTTTCATGGAGAATTTTAATGAAAGCCAAGCTTTCACCGACATTAACATGGGAATGTCATTGCCAATAAGTAATATATCATCAACATAAAGGACAATGAATGTCAGTGCGCTCCCACTAACCTTCTAATATACACAATGATCATCCTCGTTTTGAATGAAATCATATTCTTTTATGATCTCATCAAAACGTTGGTTCCAAGACCGTGATGCTTGCTTCAATCTATAAATGGATCGATTTAACATACAAACCTTGTTTCCAAGTCTTGGTACGACAAAATCATCAGGCTGTTGCATGTAAACATCCTCCAAAAGGTTTCCGTTAAAAAAAGCGGTTTTGACGTCCATTTGCCATATCTCGTAATCGAAATATGCAGCAATAGCAAGCATTATCTGAATGGATTTAATCATGGCAACGGGTGAGAAAGTTTCGTCGTAATCGACACCATATCGTTGACGATGCCCCTTCGCTACAAGTCTAGCTTTGTACGTTTGTGCATTGCCATCCATGTCAGTCTTCTTCTTAAAGACTCATTTACAACCAATAGGCTTTACGCCTTATGGTGCATCAACCAGTGTCCAAATTTGGTTGGTGTACATGGAATCCATCTCGGACTTCATTGCATCTTACCATAAAGCGGAATCGATATCTTGTATCGCTTCCTCATACGTAGCCGGTTCATTATCCTCAATGAGATTAATATCTACATGAGGTGAGATCAGAAACCCATACCTCTCAAGTTGTTTCCTGACTCTCTCCGACCTACGCGGTCCTTGTGTAATCGAAGATTGTGGTACAGTCTCATCCCTGATGGACTGTTCTTGTTCCGTTAAAGATTCTGTGCCAGGAATAGTATCACTCCAATTTTCATCGAGTTCTACTTTCCTCCCACTTATCACTGCATTTAGGAATTCCTTCTCAAGGAAAACCGTATGTAGAACAACAAATATTTTGTTCTCTTGTGGGTGATAGAAGTAATATCCTTTGGTTTCCCAAGGATATCCTACGAATAGGTATTTATCCAATTTGGGTTCAAGTTTGGTACCTTCCAAACGTTTGACGTATGCCCAGCAACCCCAAATCTTCAAGAATGAGAAACCCGGTTTCTTTCATGTCCATATCTCATACGGTGTCTGTTGAACAGACTTTGACGGAACCTTATTCAAAATAAGTATTACACTATTCAATGCATACCCCCAGAAGGAAATAGGTAGCTCCGTGCGACTCATCATAGACCTTACCATGTCCAAAAAAGTTCGATTTCTCCGTTTGGATACACCGTTTAATTGCGGTGTTCTATGAGGAGTCCACTATGAAAGAATACCATACTCTTTCAAGTAATCAAGAAACTCATTGCTTAAGTATTTGCCACAACGGTCCGACCGTAATGTCTTAATGCTTTTGACGGTCTGTTTTTCAACTTTGTGTCGAAACTCATTGAATTTCTCAAAAGTTTTCGACTTGTGTCTCATAAGATACACATAACCACAATGCGATGCATCATCCGTAAAGGTTACGAAGTATTCATATCCACCTCTAGCCTGGCTAGACATGGGCCCACAAACGTCACTATGAATGAGGGCTAACAGTTCGGTGGCACGTACACCCTTTCCGCTAAAAGGTATTTTAGGCATTTTGCCTAATAAATAAGATTCGCAAACGTCATATGAATTTGGATCAAATCCATCCAAATACCAACTCTTCGAAAGTGTGGATATACCTGTCTTGTTTATATGTCCCATAAGACAATGCCACATATAAGTTTCATCTTTATTACTTACTTTAAGCCTTTTGTTTGTTACATTATATGTTTGAGATTGATTTATATTCAAAATATAAAAACCATTATTTGCATCAGCTGTACAAATTTCTATATCATTTTTATACATAAAACCCTCGGTGTTTCTAAATACAAAAGTATACCCGCATTGGGTTAATATAGATACAGAAATTATATTCCTAGTCAAACTAGGTACAAAATAATAGTTTTTAAGTTCAAGTACATGCCCAGAGGGAAGTTCCAAAACATAAGTTCCCACGGCCAAAACGGCAACTCGAGTTCCATTTCCAATGCGGAGGTCAATTTCTCATGAGGCCAGTCTCCTACAAATCTGTAGATCTTGCACATATGTGAGTACCACAACCAGAATCAAAAATCCAATTTTTAAAACTATAAGTAGACGTGTTTATTTGTATAACAAACATACCTGAAGTCGGTGTCTTGCCTGCTTTAATTTCCTTCATATACGCCTTGTACTCGCGGCAGTCACGCTTCCAGTGACCCCGCTTCCCGCACTGCAGACACACATCTTGGGATTTATCCTTGGGTTTCCCAAAACCCTTTGATGATTTGGCCTTGCCTTTGTTCTTATGCTTCTTCTTCTTCACACCTCTAGTCGCCTTGGGCCAAGCCCTCGGAGTCTGAGATGTCGAAGCAAAGTGCGCCTCGCGCTTCTTACTCTTTAGAAGATCCTTTTCAGCTTCTTTCAGAATGGACATTAACTCTCCAAAAGTATCATCTTGGTTTAGCATATTATAGTTAATGATGAACCCACTCCAAGTGTCGGGGAGAGACTTCAAGATCAAATCTATGTAAGCCTCAGTCTCGAAGACAATGCCCATATGAGATAGTTGTTCGATGTCAACAATCATCTGTGACACGTGGTGCTCAACAGATGTACCCTCTAACATATGTGCACGGAAGAACTTCTTTTGCAACTCATACATTTGCGATCTAAGATTAGATCGATTAAGATCGTGCAACTTCGCCAACATGTTATAGGGATCCAATCTCTTGTTCTGTCGACGGAATTGCTGAGTCATGGCAGCAAGCATAATGGACTGAGCGGTGCAGTTGTCATCGCTGTGAGTCTTCCAAAGATCACGCTCAACTATTTCCTCAGGTCCGGGCTTAGGCTCAAGAGGTTGTCTATCGTATAGAGTAACTTCTCGGATCCCAGAATAATTCTTAGATTCATCTCCCAGCCGGAAGAGTTCGTGCCATTGAAGACATTATCGCCCATGATAATATCACCGACAATATTCTTTCTAGTCATTTTAATTACGATAATCCAATTATCCAATTAATAATGTTTTGGTACAGTCTAACTGTTATAAGAAAAATAAAATTATATTAGTCCAACTAATAATAATAATTGACGAAATAATTTGAAAGCGTGTAAAGCTAAGTATTTGAACGAAATTACAAATTCAATACTAGCCTCCCACTATTTTTCGACGAGCCTCTAACCCTCTGTTGAGTACTCGGGAAACTCAGTTTCCTAGTGGGCTAGGATCCCGTTAAATAACACACAACCTTGACTTTGGCCAACAAGTTGTAAGATATTTTAACAAGGTAGATCTCTAATATCAATTGGATCTCATTCAATTCATAGATCCGATAGGTGGACCTCCAAGTCCGAAACATATACATAATATATGTGCCAATATATCCAATATATTTGCCTAACCTATTTCCTCTGAATGAACTAAGCCTTGGCTTTGGCACAACAAGCTTAATGATTCCAGTTAAGCGGGACTCATTGACCTTGAAAAGCTTCGTAATCGATGTCGATGGACAAGAAGTGATCTTGACTTTGGCCAACAAATCACAACTTGGACAAGACACCGATATGCAACAAAGCCTTCATGATTCAAACACATCCGCGATTGACAAAGGTCTTGACTTTGGACAACAAACAAGTGCCAATCTTAGATCTTGAGTAAGAATCACTCAATGGAAGGAAAAACGCTTAATATTGATTGAGGGTTTTTCGCGTAATTGGTAACCAATTAATTATCTTTGTTAAGGTCTCATCATACACCCTTAATCATGCATTCTAAAAATGTAATAAGGCGCGGTAATAAAATAATAATGATATGCGGATGGATATCGCACAAATTATTCCTAGAAAAAATCAGTCACTTTCCTCTCCCCGACTAGCACTATTCTACTTCTACCCAATTACATAATACTGTTGGTTTCTATTAAGTTCCCAAGATCAATAATAAGCAAGAAAACATATGTGAATAACAATCTAGAAGTTACGGAATACTTACATCGATCGGTTGAGCAACGCGGTAGGCAACAAAAATCAACCTTTTTACCCTTGGACTGGTTCGGCAGTGAGCACTCCATGCTCCTCTATTTTCTGTTTTTTGAACTCCTCGAACAAGCTCAAAGCTTCTTCAAACGATCCACGGCTCATAGGTGGGCTTCCCTATCACCTTCGTAAGACTTTGTAGTATGCTAGCACCTCCGATTTTACAACAAAATCATGAAATACCTCCTTCATCCTCACGGTTTTTCTAGGCAGAAAACCAGCCCACTTGGGCGTGAAAATGAGAGGGAGTAAGAGAGTGAAGAGAGTAAGAGAGAGAGAGGAAAATAGTTATGTATTTTGGCTTCAAGTGTATCTAATACACTTTTGTGAATTTCAAATGCATTTCACTTGAATTTGGCTTTCAAAAAGTCAAATAATAAAAGCCCATCAACCTCCATCAACTCACATCAACTTCCATCAACTCAGTGAATAGTGACTTGCATCAATCACTCAAAGTGAAAGACATCTATCACTTGATTGATGAATGATGTGACGCTAGATGCGACTAGCGATTTGACGCTCGATTTGACGCTTGATTTGACTTGCGTGCCGCACTCGAATTCGAAATGCGAATGCACTCGCAAATAATCTCGGGCACGGGTTCGCTAATTCCAAATTAACAATTTTCCATTGCGTCGTAATTAAATCTAATTTAATTAAATAATCAAGCCTAGCATAATTACTATTCACTTCGCTAACGAATTAATTCTAAATTAACTCGTTCGCCCGAATTAAAATCTAATTTTAATTCCGCGTCGAAATCCAATTTCGTTCAATATATCGAATATATTAATTTACCGATTATTCTAAATTAATCGTTATATCTCTTAAATTGATATTTTATCCTAGATAAAATATCTCCGAAATTAATCCCATATTAATTTTCTCTCTCTTCTAATTAATCCCATATTAATTAAAGTGCGAGTCATACGTCATCGGTGAATCTTTGGGAAGCGACCCATGAGATCTCCGGATATGTTGGTAGTATATTCGGTCGTCGGACTATCCGAACCCTTAAGTACCTTGTACTACGTTTTACCGATTTACAATACAAGGTTGGCCTCTAGCAAAGCTCCATGCCTACCCAATTCTCCGGAATTATCCTTACAGGAATAAAGGATCTGTATCAGGCGTAGTATACGTAGTATTGCGTATTTCTGTCCAGTATCGGATGATCACGTGCTAGGCTTGGGGCTGGAATTGTGTCTGCCCCGTACGAAGCACATGTCGGATGTCTGTTGACTAGTCTCTATAATCAGATAAACCCGACCTTGTCATTTTATCCCGATAGTTACAGAATTTAAGAGAACCAGTCTCGTATCCTACATGACCATCATTTCCACTATGACTGGAGTGATACTTCCGTCTTGACATCACACCCAACACACTACGATTCTCAATATACCCAGCATTGGCGTACACAGAACCTGTTAAAACCCTGGACGACCGCAACCAAAGTATATTGATTGTCGCAAGTATTAGCAGTGCAAGTCTCAGGTTAAGACCAAATACACCTACCCTGATTTTGGACTTCCAAAGACAAATAGTCATACCACCAATGGAATTCCAAGGGGGTCTATCCAGAGCGAAACTGTTTCCCGTACCATCGGTGAAACACAACCTCCTATTACACTTGCATGAGTATCCAATACCCAAATATATGAGAACTATGTCGTTGTGCCCTCACAACGCTCACAAGTACAATACTAGTCTTTTACATATTTATCGATGTCCAATCTCGATAATACTCTAACTAGGGATATTTAATGATTTATACTTCGTGGACTGATACTGTCTCATATCATTCTCAATCCAGGAATAAATCATAAGGACCTCTCATCATTTATACATCTAGGTGATCTAATCACAAATGATAAGAGTGCATTCTCCTTTGTCACATAGTTAATTTGTACAACAACACCATGATCTGTAAAAATTGTAACGCTATGGGTCATAACTGTCCAACAATCTTCCACTTGGCCTATAGCTAGTCACTCGAGTGTCTTTGCATGATTATCATATGATGCGATTTATTCGATCATCACATCTCATGATCCGAACGAATCAGATGAATATCGAAGAATGTATATGGATCATTGATGAGACCGTTAATTCTTTAGCCTGTGCTGCAGCCTAGCTCAGCTGCTAACAGAATTATATCTAATCTAATTAGATTTCGTATCAACCCAGAAGGTTTCTATTGCTGCCTCAGCTGCAGCAATAACCCGCATTTGTTGTTTATACGGTAACAGTATCTTGCTTGGAAGATTTCCAGCTCACAGTTCCGTTATTCAAATTGTGTAGTATCGTTTGCGACTTTTAGTCATTTTATCGGTTTAGGAAACTTGCAGTAGTGATCCCAGTCACTTTAAGTTCTTCTTCTCCATAGATTAAGACCTCATCCTTAGTTCTCTAAGATACTAACGGATGTTCTTAACTTCAATCCAGTGACTGTCACTTGGATTGGCCCGATTGTGAATCCATATACTCAAAGCGTATGAGACACCAGGTCATGTACATTTTTCAATGTACAAGTTTCTCAGAGAGTTTTCTCGAAAGCCTAGCTTTCACCGATTGTATTTTGATGGGAATATCATTTCCAAGAAATGACATATTATCATTATTTATAGGACAACCACTGTCAGTGCGCTCCCACTAACCTCTTTATATACACAAGAATCATATTCGTTTTGAATCAAATCATACACCATTATGATTACATCAAAACGGTAATTTCAAGAACTCAATGCTTGCCTCAATCCAAACATGGATTGAATAACCTGCAAACCTTGTTTTCTAGTTTTGGTACGACAAAACCGACAAGATGTTATAAACATCCTCCAAAAGGTTTCATTTTCAAGAAAGCGATTTTCCCGTTAAGCTGTCATATTTCACAGATGAAACATGCAGCTATTGCAAGCATTATCCAAATGGATTTACCATGTCAACAGTTAAAAGGTTGAATGGTAATCAACATAATGTTGATAACGATACCTTTCCGTTAATAGCCTAGCTTTATTCTTTGACATGTTGCGTTCCATGTATGTCTTCCTTGAAGACTTATATAGTACCAGTAGGCACAATGCCTTACAGTACATCAACTAGTGTCTAAACTAAGTTGATATACATGGAATCCATTTCGGATATCATATGGCACTTTTCCATAATAGGGAGTCGATACCTTGTATCACTACCTCATACGTAGTCAGTTGGCGTACCTCAATAAGATTAACATCTTATTTGGTGAGATCAGAAACCCACACCCTAGGTTGTTTTCTGACTCTCTCCGACTCACGCGGTTCTTTGTGTATTCGAAGATTATGGAATAGTTTCATCCTTGATGAACTGTTTATGTTCCATTAAGATTCGGTGCCTTGAATAGTAATACTCTGATTTTCATCGAGTTTTACTATCCTCTCATTTACCACTGCATATCGGTATTACTCTTAGGAAAACCGCATGGCGAGCAACAATCTAATTGTTCTCTGGTGAGATGTATAAGTACAATACTTATGGTATCCCTATGATAACCTACAATTGGCACTTATCCAATTTGGGTTTTAGTTTGGTATTATGAAAACGTATGCCTAGCATACCCAAATATACAGGAATGTGAAACCTAGTTTCTTTCCCTTTCATATCTAAAATGAAATCTATCAAACAGGTTTTAATGGAACATTATTCTAAATAATTTCTACACTGTTAATGCTTATCCGTTGAAGAAAAAGGTAGCTCAGAGCAATTCATGATTAACCATATCATGTCTAATAAAATTCGGTTACTCAGTTCGGACACATCGTCAAATTAACGTGTTCCGGGAGGAGTCCCTATTTGAAAGAATACCATACTCTTTCAAGTATACGAGAAACTAATTGCTTGATTATTTTCCATTACGGTCTTACTGTGACGTTTAATACTTCAGCCGATCTATTTGTCTATTTCGTGTCGAAACTTTAAAAGTTTTCGATTTGTGTTCTTCAAAAGAAACACATAACCATAACGAGATGCCACATCCGTAAAGGTCACGAAATATTCATATCTACATCTAGCCTAGCTAGACATGGGCCCACTTGCTTCACAATGAACTAGGGCTAACAGATCTGTGGCATTTACACTTTAACAAGTAAATAGTGTTTTAGGCACTTTGACCATTAAACTAGATTCGTAGACTTTATTTGAATGGAATCAAATTAGTCCTAGTACCCACTCTTCAAAAGTGTGGATATACGAGTCTTGTTTAATTGTGTCCCAGACAACAACGCCACAATTAAGTTTCATCTGATCAAATCAGTTTGAGCTATTTGTTTGTCATGTTATATGTTGAGACTTATTTATATTCAAAATATAAATTCTGTTATTCACACCTGATGTGTTTATTTCAATATCATCTTTATGTAATAAAACACTTTAGTGTTCTAGAATATAAAGTTTCACCCGCAGCGGGTTAAACACTGATATAGAGATAATGTTTCTAGTAAACTAGTTACATTATAACAGTTTCCAAATTTAGGTACATACCTGAGGATAGTTCCTAAACTTAGGTATCTACGGTTAAAATAGCGACTTTCGTCCCATTTTCATTACGCAGATTAATCTCTATAGAAGTCAGTATCCTGTTCAAAACAGATTCTGAACATCAATACATATATTTTATGTACCATACTAAGTATTTGAAATCCAATTTTAATACTAGTAGTGAACATAATGTTGACAAACATATTTGAAGTCGGAGCCTTGCTCGTCTTCAATTCCTTCATGTCTGCTTTGTCCAAACGGCAGTCACGCTTCCGCGATCTCGTTTGTCACAATTTAAGCAGACATTTTAGGATATGTCCTTTATCTTCCCAAAAGATTATAATGATTATGCCTTTGCCCTTTTCAACATTCCAGTAGCCTTTGGCCAAGCCTTGGCCTTGTAGAATATCAAAGTAAGGTGCGTCTTGCGCTACTTACCTAATTGCAAAGTTTGACTTTATCTCATTTAGAATAGTCATTAACTCTCCAAGAGTTATTTATTGCAATTTAGTACTTCTAAAATCTAAGTATAGATTTATGAAGATCCTTCAATTTCATTATCATACTTTAAGGATCTAATCTTTAGTTCTGATTAAGAAATTAAGGAGTCTACTGCTACAAGCTTAATGGATTAAGCACTTAAGTTATCATTACATAAATCTTCTAAAGATTATGCTCGACTATTTGCTTAACTCTTGGCTTTAGGCATAATATGTTATTTTATCAAATAAAGTAACTTATTATTTTTCCAGGACCATCCTGAAATTTATTCCCAATTTGAAAATTAAACCATTTAAATACATTTTCCATAGGATTATGTTTTAAACGTCAATCTTTCTATTGCATCTTGATTCCAATAGTCCAACTATTTAATCAACGATTTAAGTAATATTTATTATAATTATTACAATAGTCCAACTATTTAATCAACTATAATTTTAATAGATTAAAATCAATTATATTGATTACTATAATCCAATTATAAAATCAACTATAAATGAATAGTTTGAATACAGTCCAACTGTTAATTAAAACAACAATTTAAATATTAGTCCAACTAACTTTAATTTATGTGAAGAATGATATTTGTTTGAGCGCGTATGGCAAGTAATTAAACGAATATTGCAAATTCAATTCTTGCCTCCACTATTTTTTCTGCGAGCCTCTAACCCTCTGTCGAGTACTCGGGAAACCGTGTTTCCTAGTGGGCTAGGATCCCGTTAAATATCACACAATCTTGATTTTGGCCAACAAATTATATGATAATTAACTAGGTAGATCTCTAAGATCAATTGGATCCAATCCAATTCCTATATCCGGTATGGGGACATCCAAGTCTGAAACATATATCATATATGCCAATACATCCAATGTATTACCTAACCTTTTTTCCTCTGAAACAACTAAGCCTTGGCTTTGGCACAACAAACTTAGTGATCCCAGTTAAGCGCGACCCATTGACCATGGAAAGCTTCGTAATCAATGTCGATGGACAAGAAGTGGTCTTGACTTTGGCCAACAAACCAAAACTTGGACAAGACACCAATATGGAACAAAGCCTTCGTGATTCAAACACATCCTCGACGGACAAAGGCCTTGACTTTGGCCAACAAGCCAATGCCAGTCTCGGATCTTGAGTGAGAATCACTCAATGGAAGGAAAAACGCTTAATATTTTACGAGGGTTTTTCGCGTGCAAATTGGCAACCAATTTATTATCTTTGTTAAGGTCTCATCATCATACACCCTTAAACATGCATTCTAACCACATAATAAAGCGCATATGAAAATTAATAATGATATGCGGATGGATACTCTACACATTGATCCTAGATCAAATCTCTCTCTTCTCTCTCCCGCTAACACAAGTATTTGTTTCTACCCGTTACACTACACTTCTAAAGAAACCTCATTTACATTGAGGGGAATAGGTGAGGCTGGACCGCACGCAGGTCCAATAATAAATCAAATTTATTATAACAATTTCTAAAATTATCCCAACCATCTATATCCATCTGATATACATTATTCTGCATCACAACCATGTATTCACACAAGCATGTTATCAATCAATCTAATCAAATTAATAATCTGATAATTAGTGACCATCCAATGTTTAAACAACGATTTGATTTTGCTCGAGTTAAACGTTTTGCTAATAAGTACTCAAAGTATGAATTCTCGAATTAAATTAAACTACATCATTAAATCCAATTTAATATGCATTCAATTTAATTCGCTATTTAATTCCAAATTAAATATTACACTTTATTAATAAACCTTTACGACTTAAATTCCAAATTTAATCGTTATGAGTCTCAAAACCCATTTAACGTCTAACGTCAATTCAATTAAAGTCCAATGAGCTTTTAATTAATTTCTCAAGGGGTGGACCTTTGGTCAATTCGGGTCAAACCGAATAACCGAAATCCAATTCGGGAATTACCCCATAAGCCTAGAAATCAATTTAGGCCCATTAGGCCCAATTAAAACTTTAAAGGTTCATTAAGTCGCATTTGGGATTTATGAAACCAGTTTTGGGCCTAATTGGATCCGACCAATTTTGCCTAAATCCAACTTTATACAACAAAGCCCAATAAGCCCATTTACAACATTAAAGCCCAAATCCAATTTTAAGGCCCAATTTAATTAAACACAAAAATCCAATTTTATATTTAATTAATTCTAAAGTGTATAACATAATTAACTACTTAAATCAATGTTTCTAAAACGTCGATTAGCCTAATTAATCATGCTTATAATCATCATAACATGTCCAACACATTTTGATTAAAATCAAACCCAATCATGCTTCAAAGTCTCGGCCAAGAGAGGGGATTTGTGTCCGATTCGAATTCAATCCAATTAATTCCACAATCGACATTAAATCACATTCCTAAATGATTCTAACTCATCCAATGAATCAAAAAATAAAAATCCAAGACTATAGGGCAGTCCATAACTTTCGGCCAAGGAAGTTATTTGGGGAAAAATTGTTCCAAACCATTTTTCATCAAATTGATCTAATCAATCTTAAATTAAAACACATTTAAGCATATTCATTCATCCAATTTCACAAAATCATGCTCAAAATGATTTTACCCAAATTTTAAGCCCTAAACTTTTCATGCTCAAACCTTGCTCTGATACCATTGTTGGTTTCTATTAAGGTCCCAAGATCAATAATAAGCATGAAAACATGTGTGAATAATAATCGAGAAGTTGCGGAATACTTACATCGATCGGTTGAGCGACGCGGTAGGCAATAAAAATCAACCTTTTTGCCATTGGACTGGTTCGGCAGTGAGCAGTCCATGCTCCTCCATTTTCTATTTTTTGAGCTCCTCGAACAAGCTCAAAGCTTCATCAAATGATTCCCGGCTCATGGGTGAGCTTCCCTATCACCTTCATAAGACTTTGTAGTGTGCTAGCACCTCCGATTTTGCAAGAAATCATGAAATACCTCCTTCATCCTCACGGTTTTTCTGGGTAGAAAACCAGCCCAATTGGGTGTGGAAATGAGAGGGAGAAAGAGAGTGGAAGAGAGTAAGAGAGATAGGGGAAAAATGTTATGTATTTTGGATTCAAGTGTATCTAATACATTTTGTGAATTTCAAATGCATTCCGCTTGAATTTGGCTTTCAAAAAGTCAAATAATAAAAGCCCATCAACCTCCATCAACTCACATCAACTTCCATCAACTCAGTGAATAGTGACTTGCGTCAATCACTCAAAGTGAAAGACATTCATCACTTGATTGACAAATGATGTGACGCTAGATACGACTAGCGATTTGACGCTTGATTTGACTTACGTGCCGCACTCGAATTCAAAATACGAATGCGCTCACAAATAATCTCGGGCACGGGTTCGCTAATTCCAAATTAACGATTTTCCGTTGCGTCGTAATTAAATCTAATTTAATTAAATAATCATGTCTAGCATAATTACTATTCACGTCGCTAACGAATTAATTCTAAATTAACTCGTTCACCCGAATTAAAATCTAATTTTAATTCCGCGTCGAAATCCAATTTCGTTCAATATATCGAATATATTAATTTACCGAATAATTCCAAATTAATCGTTATCTCTCTTTAATTGATATTTTATCCTACATAAAATATCTCCGAAATTAATCCCATATTAATTTTCTCTCTCTTCTAATTAATCTAAGATTAATTAAAGTGCGAGTCATACGTCATCGGTGAATCTTTGGGAAGCGACCCATGAGATCCCCGGATATGTTGGTAGTAAATTCAGTAGTCGGACTATCCGAACACGTAAGTACCTCAAACTACATTTTATCGATTTACAAGACAAGGTTGGCCTCTAGCAAAGCGCCATGCCTACCCAATTCTCTGGAAATATCCTTACAGGAATAAAGGATCTGTATCAGGCGTAGTATACGTAGTATTGTGTATTTCTGTCCAGTATCGGATGATCACGTGCTAGGCCTGGGGCTGGAATTGTGTCTGCCCCGTATGAAGCACATGTCGGATGTCTGTTGACTAGTCTCTATAATCGAATAAACCTAACCTTGTCATTTTATCCCGATAGGTGCAGCATTTAATAGAACCAGTCTCGTATCCTTCATGACCATCATCTCCACTATGACTGGAGTGATACTTCCGTCTTGACATCACACCCAACACACTACGATTCTCAATATACCCCAGCATTGGCGTACACAGAACCTGTTAAAACCCTGGACGACCGCAACCAAAGTATATTGATTTTCACAAGTATTAGCAGTGCAAGTCTCAGGTTAAGACCAAATACACCTACCCTGATTTCGGACTTCCATAAACAAATAGTCATACCACCAATGGAATTCCGAGGGGGTTTATCCAGAGCGAAACTGTTTCCCGTACCATCGGTGAAACACAACCTCCAATTACACTTGCATGAGTATCCAATACCCAAATATATGAGAACTATGTCGTTGTGCCCTCACAACGCGCACAAGTGCAATACTAGTCTTTTACATATTTATCGATGTCCAGTCTCGATAATACTCTAACTATGGATATTTAAGGATTTATCCTTCGTGGACTGATACTGTCTCATATCATTCTCAGTCCAGGAACAAATCATAAGGACCTCTCATCATTTATACATCTAGGTGATCTAATCACAAATGATAAGAGTGCAATCTCCTTTGTCACATAGTTAATTTGTACAACAACACCATGATCTGTACAAATAGTGACGTTATGGGTCATAACTATCCAATAAATACAGTAATAGAAACCTCATTAACATTGAGGGGAATTAGGTGAGAAGAGAATACAAAGAATAAATAGAGATAAGGTTGGACACGCAGGTCCAATTTAATAAATTCTAAATTTACAACAATTTCTAAAATTGCCCTTTCCCTTCTAATATCCATCCGATATACATTATTCATTCAACACATCCATGTATTCATTAATAGCATGTTATTCAATCAATCTAATCCAATTAATTAATCTTTGAATTAAGTGATCATTCAATGTTCAAACAACTATAATTTAAATCTAATTTAATTCGTATTCAATACTAATCCTTTATTTAATTTTAAATTAAATATCTACACTTTTTAATGGGTTTTAAACGACTTAGATTCCAAATCTAATCTAAATGGGTCTCAAAGCCCAATTAACATCCAATGTTGTTTAATTAAAGTCCAATGGGCTTTCAATTGATTTCATAAGGCATGGACTTTGGTCAATATGGTTCAAACCCAAATACCAAAGCCCATTTAAGGAATCACCCTTATTTGCCAAGAAACCAATTTAGGCCCATTAGGTCCAATTAAACTTTTAAAGCCCATTTGTTATATTTGGACTTAATTGAGTGGTTTAGGCCCAATATGGATCCAATCCAATTGACCCAAACCTACTCGACCCAACCAAGTCCATAAGGCCCAAATACAACATATAAAGCCCAATTCTAAACCAAACCCAATTTATTAAATTCCAATTTTCCAAAATTCATAATTTTATAAATCAAAGTGTTTAGCCATGATTAATCTTTTAAATTAACATTTCCAAAATACCAATATAATCCATTAATCATGCTTATCATCATCAACAAATGTCCAACATAATTGATTTTAAAAAAAAAATCATCGCATTCCATGCTACTAAGCTCACGGCATTAGTGGGTATTTTTAATTCGATTTCGTTTTCAATCCGATTGAATATCAAATCATCATTTCCCAAGTCTTTCAAGTCATCCAATTATCAAAAGAACAAAAAATACCATGACCATTAGGGTTCTTAGTCTCTAGGTTAAGCCATCAATTTGGGGAAAATATTATCCAATTCATTTTTCATGAAATTGATCATGCATAACATCATGTTATCATCATTCAAGCATACTCAATCAATCAATTTTATCAAATCATGCTCAAATCAATTTTGCCCAAATTTTACCCTAATATTTTTCATGCTCAAACTAGGCTCATTAATACCATTGTTGGTTTATAATGTGGTCCCAAGATCATATTTGAACAATGAAAAGAATGAATACTCAAAGAAGTGAGGCGGAAACACACTTACATTGAACGGATTATAGATGTGTTGAGAAGATAATGAACTCCAAAATCCTTTGCAAGATTCGGCGAAGGTGGTCCTCCAAGCTCCAAGCTTTGTCTTTTGGATTACAAGCTCCAAGGTTGGTTTCCCTATCACCTCTAATGATCCTTGAAGGTGCTAGCCTTTGGATGATTTGCAACAAATCTTCCTATCTCTCTTTGAACCTCACGGCAATGAAGAAAGAAAATGGGAGAGAGTATTTTCTTAGAAGTTGCGTGAATGATGAAAGAGAGGGAATGTAGTGTATTTGGTTTTGATGACTTTAAATTTTAATTTCAAAAATCAAAATCATTTACCAAATATTTGGTAAAGGTCAATCAACCCATCAACTTTAGGAAAGTGTGTAAGACAAGCAATCACCATGCCTTCACCTAAACGCATCACAATAAGTGACAAGTGATGTGACATGTGGGCCCCACTTGATTCGAAATCTGAGTGGGTCCGCAAACACTCCCGGGCTCGGGTTCGCTAATTCTGAATTAACAAATTTTCCGTTGCGACGTAATTAAATCAAATTTAATAAAATAATTATGCCAAGCAAAATTACTATTCACGTCGCTAGCGAATTAATTCTAAATTAATTCGTTTCCCCGAATTAAAATCTAATTTTAATTTCGCATCGAAATCTAATTTCGTTTAATATATCGAATATATTATTTTATCGATTAATTATGAATTAATCTTTCTCTTCAAATAGTATTTTATCCTAGATAAAATCTCTTCGTAATTAATCCAAGATTAATTATGTTCGAATCAAACGTCATCGGTGAATCTTCGGGAAGCGACCCAAGAGATCCCTAGATATGTTGGCAGTAAATCCGGTCGTTGGAGTATCCGAACACGTACGTACCTCGTACTATATTTTTACCGATTTACGAGCCATGGTTGGCTTCTAGCAAAGCACCGTGCCTAGCCATCTCTCTAGAAATAATCTTAATGGAATATTCGATCTTTTTCAGACGTAGTATACGTAGTATTGCGTATAGCGATCAAGTATCGGATGTCACATGCAAGACATGGGGTTGGAATAGTGTCTGTCCCGTACGAAGCATATATCGGATATCAAGCAACTAGTTTCTTTAATAAGATAATCATGACTTAGTTATATTATCCTGATGGTTGCAACATAATAGAGAACCAGTTCTATATCCCTGCGTGATCATAATCTCCATATGACTGAAGTGATACTTCTGTCTTAACATCACATCCAATACACTACGATTCTCAATAAACCTAGAAGAGGCGTACACAGAACCTATTAAAGTCCTGGACGACCAAAACCAAAATGTATTGATTGTCGCAAGTACTAGCGATGAAAGTCTCAGGTTAAGACCAAATACACCCTGATGCGGATTCCCATAGACATATAGTCACACTACCAATGTAATTCCGCGGGGTCTATCCAGAGCGAAGCTATTTCCGTACCATCGGTAAACACAACCTCCTACCGCACTTGCATAAGTATCCAATACTTAAATATATGAGAACTATGCTGTTATGCTTCCATAACACGCACAAGTGCAATACTAGTCTATTCCTCATTATCGATGTCCAATCTCAATAATACTACGACTAGAGATGTTTTAATGATTAAATCGTTATGGATTGATACTGTCTCATATCTTATCAATCCGGAACTAATTATAAGGACTTTTACCATTTATATATCCAAGTAAATAAATTACAAAATGATAAAAGGTAATTTCCATTGCTACATATGTAATTTGTACAAAAAACATAATGTCTTTTACAAATAGTGACGCTATGGGTCATAACTGTCCAATACCTCCCTCTAGGGAATTTTCAATGGAGGAATCCATTTGAAAGTTATTCACTTAAACTTGTTAAAATCCTCAATATTAATTTAAGTCTAAAATTTGCCTCCCATTGTAAAGTATAGACCCAAATGGCTTAAATCGTATTGGCAGGACTAGGCTTTACCACACTGACCAATACCAATTTGTCCCTAAATCGTATTATTGACAATGGTTTGACTTTTCTGAGTTATAAGACACAGCGACCCTTAGGCATGGTTTTATAACTTAGTGGCAAAGATTGGGTGTCCACAAAGACTAGCATAAGCTATTGCATGTTTGATTGCCCAACCCCATGATCAAGGAATTGTGATTTATATCATAAATGGGTTGGGAACCTAGTCGGAGTTATGAAATGATGATAATGGGATCCTTGCCCACAAGAAATCTATCATATTGGGGTTGATGCGATTTGCTTAAAATTTTAAAATAATTGAGTGGGGGAAACTTCATAATTTTAAAAGCTCATGTTATTATGAAACATTAATGAAAATATATTCCTAATTTTAACATTCTCTCTTAACAGGTGGGTTAAAATATTTCACAAACATTCAAGTGGCAAACAGAGTATCACTTCATTCCATCATTGATGAGCATAAGCTCAAAAGAGACAACTACAATGACTAGTTTAGAAACCTCAAAATTGTCTTACGAAAATAAAAGATCTTCTATGTTCTTGAAAGGCCATTCCCCCCTGAACCCGCAAAAGATGCTGACCAAAATACATTTGATGCTTGGAAGAAACATGTCGATGATGATGAGCAAGCAGTTTGCATAATGCTTAGCGCTATGTCAGACGAACTTCAGAAAGCTCACGAAGATATGGATGCTCAAACCATCATCTTTCACTTGAAGGAGTTGTATGCAACTTCCGTTCATACCGTGAGATTCCAAGTGTCATGTGTCTTATTCCAAACAAGGTATAAAGAATGATCTGTTAGTGGACATGTGCTTAAGATGATTGGCCACATTGAAAAATTGGCCAACCTCAGGTTCATCATGGATCAAGAGATAGGTCACGATTTAATTCTTCGGTCCTTATCAAAATACTTCTCTAACTTTATTATGCAGTTTCATCTGTCTGATAAAGAAGCTACTTTAGCAGAATTGCACAATCTGATAAAGCAAGCATAGAAGGACTTGAAACCGGAGCTTAAAACCTCATTCATGCTTACGGGTACAGACCTAAAGCCACGAGACCCAAAGAAAATTAAGGGCAAGGCCAATGCTCCAGATCACCTAAAGCCCAATGGTAAGGTGGAGAAGAAAAAAGGAAAGGGGAATGTTTCTTTTATGGAAAGAATGGCCATTGGAAGAAATACTGCAGATCCTTGAAAGCCAAAGAAGTTAGGGAAGCCCAAGAGGCCAAGAAGCCCAATGCTTCATGTATGTTATCTATAATTGAACTATATTCTCAAAACTTTGAACCTTCTACTTGGGTGCTTGACACCGGTTGTGGGACTCACTTGTGTAACAATGTACAAGGCCTGAGAAACAGTATGAGACTCCATCATGGGGAGGTTGACTTACGCATGGGTAATGGAGAAAAACTAGCTGCATTGTGCTTGGGGAATTATTCATTAGTTTTGCCGAATGGTTTAGTTTTAGACTTAGAAGATTGTGTTTATGTACCTTCTCTAGTAAAGAAAATCATTTCAATTTCTTCTTTATGTAATAAAGGCTTTTCATGCCTATACATTGTAATGAATGTTCTATTTATTTCAATGAAATAAAATATGGAGATGATATTTTGAATAATGGTATCTATGTCTTACAAATTAACAAATGATGTTCAACCTCTAATATATATAACATTAACTTGAATAATCTCAATGAATCATTTCAATGGCATAGTCGCTTAGGTCATATCAATGAAACAAGATTAACTAAGCTACATAAGGATGGATATTTGAGACCCTTCAAATATGAACCTTATAGAACTTATGAATCTTATTTACTTTGTAAAATTACCAAATTACCCTTCAAAGGTAAAGGACAGCGTGCAGTGGAGACATTAGAACTCATACACTCTGATGTATGCGGATCAATATCAGTCACCGCTAGAGGTGGATTCTCCTACTTTATTACCTTTATCGATGATCACTCGCGATATGGGTTTGTGTGCTTTATGCGGTACAAATCTGAAGCCTTTGATAAATTCAAATACTTCAAAGCTGAAGTAGAAAACCAGCTTAATAAAAGTATTAAGTCACTAAGGTCTGACTAAGGTGGTGAATACCTAAGCGACGAATTTCAAGATTACTTTAGAGAAAATGGCATTGTTTCCAAGTGAACTCCTCCGGCAACTCCACAGCATAATGGGGTCTCCGAAATGAGAAATCAGACATTATTAGATATGGTCCGATCAATTATACCAGGCACGGATTTACCTCTTTTATTTTGGGGTCTTACTTTAGAAACTGCAACACTACTACTAAAACAAGTTCCTTCCAAAACTGTTAGTCAAACACCATATGAGTTATGGTCCGGGAAACGTCCTAGTCTTAGTTATCTAAGAGTTTGGGGATGTGATGCATATGTTAAGCTCACACAAACTAACAAATTGATAATTGTAGGATATGCCTTGAACTCAAGAGCATACATATTCTACGTCCCAAATGAACAAAAAACATTTGTCTCATGAAATGCTAAATTTCTAGAGAATGAATTCCTTCTCAAGAAATATAGTGGGAGTAGACTTGACCTCGATGAGGTACGAGAAGAACAAACTAATATAGAACTAAACCCTAGGCCCCTAAAAAGGGCAGCGACGAAACAACCACAAGGTTATGAACTTAGAAGGTCTGGTAGGGAAAGACATGAGCCTGAAAGATATGTGTAGGACACAGAAATCAGCGACGATGTTCTAGGCTCGCGGCCTAGTCGGGAGTACGGAATAGCCTACGGGAGACTAAACCGGAGAATAATGGAGTCGCCACCTAGTGTGAATTGGGAAAATAATTAAGGCCGCACTCATCCCTCGCAAGGGAAGACCTCAAACCGTTGGGTTCGGAATGGTCCCTTACTTATGCTACTTGTAATGAAAAGATTTGTGCAATAATTTAACCAAGTCTACGCAACCTATATATGCGAGAGTAACCTACGTTTAAGTTTACATACAACCTATGTCTAAGTTTGCATGCATAAAAATAAAGCCTAAATCTAAGTTTGCATGCATAAAAGTAAGTCTGCATAACGGCAAGCACGCAAGCATATGAACGCATTAAATCGACAAACATGACAATATAAATAAATAACAATCTAAACATGAACGTAAAAGAGACATAATTAAATTCCTAATGCAAAAGAAATAAATAAATCATACTTGGAAATGATCAACTAAATCATGCATAAAAATAACGTAACCTAATCATGCATAAAAATAATATACTATTTTTAATAAACACGAATAAACACAAACTTGGAGGAAACGAAATATGTATGTCTCTCAAGCTATATGTGGCATTGTATCACGGGTGCAGACCACACTACCGTCCATTTGGATTCGGCTATGGAATTTACATTCGGGTTTCCATCCGATATACCGTAAGAGATAACACATACTTCATTCATCTTATGGCCACAACATTCATGAATCCACGATATACATGGAAAGAAATAAAATAAATAATGGAAAGAAAGTGTGGGAATAAATAAAAAGGGTGCCCTCAGGTCTAACATCTTAAGTCGTCTCTTGGAAGTGCGTTCGCGGTCGTCAGAAGGATTGATGCTCCGTGAATTTTCTGATTCACTTGTTCGTTATTTTCCTTTGTTGCCCCACTATTTTGGGCTGCTGTTTTTGCTATTTTTGCTGCTATTTTTACTGTTTTTGGGACTGTTTTAAAGTGCAATTTTTGGTAACAAAAGGCTATTTTAAAGTGCAGTTTTTTTGTGATTTAAGAGGTGTTTGAGAGTGCAGTTTTTTGTGGTTTAAGGGTGCAGTTTGGGGACTATTTTTTGATGAATATGGTCTGTTTTGGGACTGTTTTGGGCATGAATATGCTGCTGTTTAGGGGGCTATTTTGGGCGTGAATGGGCTGTTGTTTTGGGCGTGAATATGCTGCTCTTTGGGGGCGTGAATATGCTGCTCTTTGGGGGCGTGAATATGCTGTTTTTGGGGTGTGAATATGCTACTGTTTTGGTGTTGTTTGAGGCGTGGATGGACTGCTGTTTTGGTGTTGTTTTAGGCGTGAGTGAATAGCAATATGTGAGTGAGTGGGCGTGAATGCTCTAGCCCTGAATGTATTGGTTTAGACTTCTTTTTATAGGCAAAGATTGGGTTTTACCTTATACAGGTATGAAATATATATTATGTAATCATGGGGATATCTTCTAATTAGTGTGTCATAAGGAAAAGATCTCTTTAATTAGGAAGGTAATTTGATTTGATTTAATTTAGGAATGTGATTTAATTTAATTAGGAAGGTGATTGATTTGAATATTTTAATTTGGGAAGGTGATTTGGCTTGATTTCAACATCTGTTTAATGTGTGTGTTGTTATTTTGGAAGGCTTTGGGCGTGTATGTGGAGGTTTGGGCGTGAATTTGGTTTCCTTTGGTGGGCTTGGTGTGTGGCTTGGTGGTGTATGGGCTTGGTGTGTGTTACGGGGGTTTTGGGTCTAGGATGTGTGGCTTGCGGAGGTTTTGGATCAAGGGTGTATTTTAAAATAGAGGTCCAACGAGCGAACCCACAGCTAAGCAAACGAATTTAGTCCAATAAGATATGGATTTCTGACTTTTCCTTCCGACTTCCATTTTCCGCAACTGCCAAAACTTAAAGAGGAGTGCCTCCGTACGAGACTCATCATCGGGACTTACATGTAAAAATACAGTGCCTACAATATGGTTTCCATATTGATGAGGAACATGATCAGGTCATTGATAATGATGATCCCACCAGTTATGACGAAGCAATGTGTGACATTGATTTAGTCAAGTGGCTTGAGGCCATGAAATCCGAAATAGACTCTATGTATCAGAATCAAGTCTGGGACTTGGTGGATGCACCTGAATGGATAAAACCCATAGGCTGTAAGTGGATTTACAAGCGTAAAACTGATACAGAAGGCAACATCCAAACCTATAAGGCTAGGTTGGTGGCGAAAGGTTATATACAAATCCAAGGAATTGACTATGATGAAACCTTCCCGTCTGTTGCAATGATAAATTCAATTCGAATTTTACTGGCACTAGCTGCACACTTTGATTATGAGATTTGGCTGATGGATGTCAAAATAGCTTTCCTTAATAGGAACCTCGTATAGGAATTCTATATGACACAACCTAAAGGGTTTGCATCTAAGGATGATCATAATAAAGTATGCAAGCTTAAACGATCTATTTATGGGCTCAAGCAAGCCTCCAGAAGTTGGAATATATGATTTGATGAGACAATCAAAGAATTTGACTTCGTCAAAAATGTAGACGAGCCTTGTGTTTACAAGAAAAATAGTGGGAATGTTGTTGTATTTATTGTATTATATGTTGATGACATATTAATCATCGGGAATGATATTCCCATGATGCAAGCCACCAAGCAATGGTTATCTCAGAATTTCTCCATGAAAGATTTGGGAGAAGCAGCCTACATCATTGGCATTAAGATCTACCGCAATAGATCTAAGAGGTTATAAGAACTTTCTCAATCTATATACATAGATAAAGTTTTGAAAAGATTCAAAATGGAAGATTTCAAAAGAGGTAATTTACCTACTTGTCATAGAATCAAATTATCTAAGGAGCAATGTCCACATACTCATTCAGATAGATAGCGCATGAGTAGGATCCCTTATGCTTCAGTAATAGGATCCATCATATACGCAATGCTATTTACAAGACCTGATATCTCTTATGCTCTTAGCATAACGAGCAGGTATCAGACAGATCTTGGTGAGTAATATTGAGCAGCTATCAAAACAATCATCAAGTATATGAGAAGAACTAAGGATGTGTTCTGAGATAAAATTCATTGGTAATGTGATGAGAGCTTTCAGACCGATAAGGATGACAGCAGATCGCAAACAGGATATCTGTTTACTTTGAATGGCAGAGCTATCAGTTGGAAAAGCTCAAAGCAATCAACTACAACGGACTCCACCACTGAAGCCGAGTATATTGCAGCATCTTAGGCAGCTAAAGAACAGTCTGGATAAAGAAGTTCATCACGGAGCTGGAAGTTCTTCCCGCGATAAAGAATGGCATCACGAAGTACTGTGACAACACGGGCGCCATTGCTCAATCAAAGGAACCAAGGTCCCACCAGAAATCCAAGCATTTACTCAGGCAATTTCATCTCATCATGGAGATTATTGAGAGAAAAGAAGTTATTATAGAGAAAATACCCACAGAAGATAATCTTGCAGATTCTCTAACTAAAGGGCTGACTCAACAAAAGCATGATAGGCACACCCGAAAGTATGGTGTCCAGATTCATAGTAGTTTGTTATAGTGCAAGTGAGAGATTGTTAGGGATATGCCATATACCCAACTTGTGGACGGGCTATATGTACATGTATTTTTAATATTTTCATTAATTAATAAAATGACAATCTTTATTATACGTGTCTTACATAACTTATATGAATCATTTGATGAGTAATAAAGCCCTTGGAGTAATAAGATGATGGTTTCCACGCCTTATGAGAATCATTACTCTTAAACGTTTCTAGTCATAATTTTGTGAATAATATGGGCATTTAAAAAGTGGAGAGACGAGCATGATGATATGATCCCCCTTAAGTGGGGTAGCCGATCTCATAGGCTAATAGTGGAGATACATCCACTTGGTATATTACATGGATGCATGAGTTTCTCGTGTCTATCGAACTGACCACCGAAAGTTTTCACATGGAGTGTTTATCCCATGTGTCTATGAGAACTTTCATGTATCAATTGTGACTAGTCCTTAGACTTGAGGTCTTTACAATCTTATGTGTGGATCAAATAACTTTGACATTCTCCTTCCCCGGTTCAAAAGATCTGGTCATAAGGGTATAATTTGGTCATTTGTTGAAACACATGAAGTTTGTAAAGATACAACAGAGAATCGCCATTCTCTCAGATAATATTTTCTTACAATAGTAGTATTCCAGTTCGTGGATTGATATGTGTGATCAGTGCTTGAGACTGTGGCCACAGCGGAAGAATCATGTGAGATTCTTGGGTTAGCACGATTCATGACACTATCAACATCATACCTTTGACTATATGGGTAGACATTTTCCGTACCTTAGGTCAAAAGGTTGGGATACAGTGAGGCGATGGACCGTATCATATGTAAATCACATACAGAATGGGTATATATCTTTCATTCTCATTTGGGGGCCTTGGCATGTTGCTAGATGTCAACCTTGGTCATTGAAATTAAATGACCATTTTATCAGAGGATAATTTTATGTTCGATTAAATTATCACGATTCATTTCATGTCCAACTTGTGGGGAACCCAAAAGGTCACACAAAACAAAGTCGAAATCAATGGTTAACAGTGCACAGTACAAATTTAACAGCATCTATGATTGTTGTAGGAATTGTTCATAAATATTTCAATGTGTTTAATTATTGAACATATCATTTATGAGGTTCCATAGTGGCTTAGGGATTGGTGAATGACGATATGGGCACTTTGGGAATTGGAATAAATTAAAGAAACATGAATAGTAACGTATATAGTAAAAAAAATTTAATCTGTTATTTGTTTTGAATTCTAATTCGGCCCAAACTCTTATTATGGTTTTATAATCTTAGGGTTTTATAATCTCATTAAAACACTAAATTAAAATCCAATGGCTAAGATTAAATTAGCATTTATCCCATATCGGATTCTTAAGTAATTTTGTTGTCTTTGGAGCACCTATATAAACCCAAAGAATTCTTTACAAATTTTTACACCAAAATCTTTCATATCTTGGGTTTATATAAGTGAGCAACTCTAAAGTTTAAAAGAAAGCCACTGATTTAGAGGATCCTTAAGTCTAATTGACTAGAGGAATCTCAGGTTAAAAGTTTTGAGGTATTTGCATAGGCTAGCACCAAGGGCAAAATACCCGTGCACTCAAGGCGTAGTCTTGCCGTTGCGTTTTGGCTTTGGTGTGTGCACCTTTGGAGGCCACACACTTGGGTGGCTCTTTAGAACGTGGAAGAGCTTGCTGAGTTCGAGAAAATTTTATAGATTGGAGGGTGGTCTGGAAGAGTCTTCGGTTCAAGCAAGTTTTTTTCTTTCTTTATTTTAATTAGAGTTCTTGTGATAGTTAGCATGTTTAGGTTTATAATCTTTGCATATTTTTATGACTTTTTATGTTTAGAATATATAGTAACATGCCTAGGCTTGTAGAATAATCAAAACAAATGGGTCTTGGGCAAAGGGATAGCGGCATCATAATTTTTTTTTTTTATTTTCCGCTGCACACTGGCGGCCGCTTCCCAACGAATCAATTCA
Organism: Zanthoxylum bungeanum; assembly: GCA_019454045.1. Lineage (NCBI taxonomy): Eukaryota > Viridiplantae > Streptophyta > Magnoliopsida > Sapindales > Rutaceae > Zanthoxylum > Zanthoxylum bungeanum. Next base: position 220,007 of record SKCR01026707.1, read on the forward strand.
TTTTACTATTAAAGAAGCAAGGGTTATGCTTGATAGAATGGTAATAGTTGATGAGTTGGCATTTAAAATGGTGGAATTGGAGGGATTTATGAATTATTCTCAATATTTGAATCCCCGAATGATAGTTCCCTCTCGTATAACTGTTGCGATGGATTGTTTGAAAATATATCAAAATGAAAATATGAAATTGAAATCTCTAATGAAGTCTCAACGTGTGTGTCTAACCACAAATACTTACACTTCAATTCAAAATTTAAATTATATATGTCTCACAGCCCACTAGATTGATGATGATTGGAAGTTTCAAAAGTAAATTTTAAACTTTTGTCAAGTGCCTAATCACACGGGGGAGACAATTGGTAAATTTATATAAGCATGCATGTTAGATTGGGGAATTGATAAAATTTTCATTATCACTGTCGATAATGCTAGTTCTAATGATGGTGCAATAAAGTATATAACACGAAGAACTAAAGAATGGCCTTCCATTATTTTAGGCCATAAATTTCTTCATATGAGATGTTGTGCACATATTGTTAACCTTATTTTAAAAGATGGCTTGTGAGAAAAAATGAAGTAATTGATAAAATAAGGAATGCGGTAAGATATGTGAGATCATCCCCTAATAGAAGTTGAGTTTTAAGAGTAGTGTTGAGCAGGAGAAAATTAAGTGTAAACGTCTTTTATGTCTTAATGTGGAGACGAGGTGGAATTCTACCTACTTGATGTTGGAGGTGGCAGAGATTTTTGAGAAAGCCTTTTATAGGTTAGAAGATGATGATCCCAGATTTAGATTGTACTTTGATGGGGTTAAAATTAAAGGGCCTTCTAGGTCGGATGCTTGGAGTTGATGTAGATGCCTAGTGAAGTTTTTGCAATTATTTTATGATGTTACTCTTTCATTTTTGGGTTCATTGCATGTGACTTCAAATAATTTTTTTTCCATAAATTTGTATGGATTCAAACCATCTTACTTGAATATGCCAAAAGTGGTGATTTGATGTTAGAAAGAATGGACATTGATATGAAAAAAATATGACAAGTATTGGGAGAATCCTACAAAAGTGAATTGGGTGTTATTTGTTGGTATTATTCTTGATCCAAGGTGTAAGATGAAATATGTCAAGTTCTTCCTCTCTCAAATTTATGATGTTTCTAAGGCTTTTGAAGTTGAGACTTGGGTACGAGATGCCTTGAATGATTTGTATAAATACTTTAAGGATGAGTCATCAGTGGGATCTTCTAGTGGGGTGAGTGTGCCAACTACCAATGATATTGTTTCAGAGGATAATGCTAGTTCTATTGTTGGAGAAGCTCGAAATTTTCTTAATTTTCAATTCAAAAAGTATATATTGGATAAACAAAGTGTTGAGACTCAATACGACTTGATTAGATATTTTTCAGATGGGTGTGAAGAAGATTTAGAAACATTTGATTTGTTGAATTGGTGGAAAGTGAATTCTTCCAAATATCCAACTGCATCTAAGGTAGCTGTAGGCATTGCATTTTTGCATGTGAAACCCGATGATGAGTCTCATTTGGAGGCACTACCTTTTGAGTCATGAAAACCGCGGGAAACGGATATCGGAAGGGGAAATTCAGAATAAACAAGGTTCACTGTTTTCATTCGTGCTGCGTTCGTGTAGGCGTTCGAACGGAAAGCAGATTTCGAGCGTTCGTGTCACGTTCGAGGAGGCGTTCGAACGGTGTCGGTAATTCTGGTTTTGCTGCTAGCCTCACACCCCAGCCCATTTAGCTCCCCAAGCCCATAAAACACATCCCGAATTAAATGAATAAATATTAATTAAAACATTAACTAATAAGATATTAAAATAACTAATCAAATAATAAATAAAATTTACCAAACTTAAACTAAAATCATGACTAAATTGAATATAACATATACCTAAATTAAAAAAAAGATAATACACCTAATTAAAATCAATCTTAACCAATTAAAATATTAGATGCCTAATCTAAACAAATCAAATAAATCATATACTAAATTAAAAAGATGTCATGCCTAATTAAATCAATCTTAACCAATTAAAAATATTGACTTCCTAATCTAACAAATTAAATGCCTAATTAACACCAATCAAATATTCAATCTTCCTAATTCACCAAATTTTGTCCCCCCAATCAATCAAATCCTTTCCTTGTTTAAAACTAAATGATATCCTAATTAAATGCATAAAATCCCTTCCCTTGTCAACCTTAACCCTTCTCTATATAAACCACTCTTCACCAAACCTTTGGCCGGTTAGAGACACACAACGTTAGAGATACACAAACTAAGTCACACCTGGACAAATAAAAAAACCCAAAAACAGCAAACAGAAACACATCAAAAACAGCAGCAAAACAACGCCAAAGTAGTGGGGAAAAACAGTGGAACGGCGAGCCAAAACGCGAAACTAGTGAACCGAAAAAGTAAGGAGCTTTCACCCCTTCCGATCTCCGCGAAACGCAAGTCCGAGGACAATTAAAAGGTTAGACCTGAGGGTATTCTTCACACTCATCTTTATTTGATTTTCGTTATTTATTTTGATCGTATTTTAATTATTTGTTGAATCTTGTTTGTGAATGATGTGTGTCATGGGTATTGGATGAATGGAAAAGTGTTGTCTCTCGTGGTATATAGGATGGAAACCCGGACGTAAATTTCATAGCCGATTCCGAATGGACGGTAGTATGATCTGCACTCGGGATACAACTCCACGTACCACTTGAGTAAACGACACTTGTTTGTTTTAAATTGCTTTGGTTTATTTATCTTTTTGTCATTTAAATTCTGTATTTTACGTGTTTATGTATGATGCAATCGAGTGCATGGGCTTAGTAAGTGCGATGTAAGGTCCCCTAATTGGAGGGGTTAAAATCCTTTACCACGATGCTTCGCCGTACCGATTGAGGTGTGTTCGGTTGAATGCAAGATACGTTCAATCGGACACACTAAGTTTAAATTTATTATCTTTAATCCTTTGTGTGCATGATGCAATCGAGCGCATGGGCTTAACTAGGGTGGTTTTAAGGTCCTCCATTCAAGGGAAAACGCCATAAGGCTACCTTTGCCATGATGTTTTGCCGCGCTGTTTATTACGCGATTCATCGCTGTTTTACAAAACCATTTTTTTAATGCATCTTTGTTTATTGCACTTTATTATGTAATATGTGCGCATGGGCTTAGTGAGTTAGTCCAAAGGTCCTCTATTTGAGAGATGAAGAGCCTAAAAGGCCACCTTCGTGACACTACTTCGCCGCGCCCCTTTAGCTTTCATGTATCACGTCCCATTTCATGTATCAGGTCTGTTTCCGTTCGAACGCGTTCACGAACGCAACTCGAACGCGCATATATTTTTGGCCTTATCATGCATCAGGTCTCATTTCCGTTCGAACGCGTTAACAAACGCCATATGAACGTGAGCATTCTATTTCATTTCCGTTCGAACGCGTTAACAAACGCCATACGAACGTGAGCATTCTGTTTCATTTCCGTTCGAACGCATTCACAAATGCCATACGAACGTGAGCATTCTGTTTTATTTCCGTTCGAACGCGTTCACGAACGCTCCACGAACGTGAGCATTTCATGCATCAGGTCCGTTACCGTCCGAACGCGTTTACGAACGCAACTCGAACGCGAACACACTGAACTGAGACATATTCATCACATGCCATGTATAATTATTTCTTAAGTGATTTTTTTTGATGAAACCACACATAGTCGTTCTTATCTTTGTGCACATAATAATGAAAAGCATGTTTATTCCCTATGATTGCATTATCTACTTTAGTCTTGGCTTAATGTATCATGATTTATGCATCCGTGTTGTCATCATTTTGATTACATGCAAATGATACCATGATTGTTTGTGTTTATGTTTACATGAATGATTGAATTCTTGTGACGTTATGTGCTTGTTGTTGCAAATGCCTACTTTTAAGCATGTGAATTTGGCAATAAGATTTGATTTCATGTATGTTAGATGTAAACTTTACTTTTGAGCATGTGAATTTAAGATTGTGGTGCACTTGGAAATATATGTCATAGGCTTGGTTGGATTATTGCATAAATCTTTACATTACAAGTGCCATAAGTAAGGGACCGTTCCGAACCCAATGGTTTGAGGTCTTCTCTTGCGAGGGGTGAGTGCGGCCTTAAATCTTTGTCCTGGTTCACACCGGGTGGCGACTCCATCACTCTCCGGTTTAGTCCCCCGTGGCTACTCCGTACTCCCAACTAGGCCCCCGAGCCTAGAACAGCATGCGTCGCCCCAGATCTCACTGTGTGCCCACAGTTCTGGCGACTCCACTGGGGACAGAGAATCGGCCCCGAAATAATGCCTTGTATTGTATAGATTTATGCTTTAATTAACCGTGTCTACAAATGTGCGAAATGAGGGTTGTGATAAAAGACATTTCTGAGGCTTGTTAATGATTTGGTGTCTTCCCTCACTCACTACCTTTCGAGGAAAAGCTGTGAAGGCACCTAAATGATCATTACCATTAGCCTGTTGTGACATACTAATTTGGAGGATTTGTTGCTTATTCCTGACACCAAGCGATAAGAGCCTAAGAGGCTTGGGTATTTAAGTGAGCCTCGCTCCACCTTCCCTCTGGGGAATCTGCAACAAGGAATCCATTTGACAGTTAGTCACACCCATGACTTGTTGGCACGTACCGTAAGGTATAAAAAAGGGCGCGCTTACTTGGTCGCTCGGACCCTTGAGTGGGGAGACCTAGTTGTAGGCAATCCTTCGCCGGCAAGAGTCTTTGTCCATGCTCCCACGAACCCATGCGTAGACCGGTTTGTATAGCCTATAACAAGTATTTCCTTGTGCTTTAGGACCATTATCATTTCGATGAACTGGACTCTTTGTCAAAAAATGCGAACTTGCTGGGCCATTTAAACTGGGGCAGGTTCGTATCTTATGACAATTAGGCCCAGAACTTCTGAAATGATGATGGCCACACGGTAGAATTTACCTTTTTATGTTTATGATTCTTCCTTGTATGCTTATGTTTGGGAACATTGCTATTTGAATTCATCTGGATCTTTTGTCATGAGATATGGGCTTGTTGGGCCATTTAAACTGGGACAAGAACGTATCTTATGACTATTGGGCCAAAGGCTTCTAAATAACAATAGGCCGTTTTGATTGTGTTCGGGATATTATCATTTGGATTTAGTTGGGCTCCTTGCCATAAGACATGAATTCGTTGGGCCATTTAAACTGGGACGGATTCATTATTATGACAGTT